>JANAVB010021062.1:0-49640 GCA_029216955.1 Iris pallida
GACCCATTCTCATCTCATATCTAGGCTTGCAATGGGTTTCGACGGGGTTTTATATATATTTATATCTATATGTATACATAGTTATAGAGAAAAGTGCAAATGACCATAGTTGATAGGAAAATATAAACCCAAGGGTTGGTTCCCACAAATCCGAAACCTCATATACGTACTAAAAACTCAGAATTTATAATCTAATTTACTGGAAATCAAAATCATATTTAAACTCAAAATTCAATTTAAAGAAAAACCCATTTTCCACACAACGACCCAAAATGAAATATACATCAAATGAACCCGCAAAACTCGGCATACACGTTGGTCTCGACCCACGTGATGCGCTCGTATACGCTCGTATACTCATGAATACATAACTCGGGTCGCCAGCCTGCCTCACACTCTGCTATGAGTCGCTGAAGCTTGGAATCTGCTGACTGCGCCATCCGGATCCTCTCGACTATGGTGGACTGAACTTGCATACTTGTGAAATCCATATTTTGTAATTAATTATTATTAGTAGTATTTCTAATTATTATTATTAATATTAATATTATTAAATATTTTTGAGTGAAAATGATTTCGAAAACATTAATAACTTGGACTTTTGATTTTCGGACCCAGACCCGAGTCCGAGCCCAGACCCAGGCCTGAGCCTAACCTAATCTTTTCCTGTTTCTTAATTCTGAATTGTTGGACTTGGTTAATCTTTATATAAAAAAAAAAAAATTTATATAATTTTGAGTTTGTCCCGAAGGACTAGCAACTCACGATTTAGCCAACTCCCCTGTCCTATTCTCCCTCTCTCCCTTAAACTCCTCTGGACCACACAATTCTCCATCACTCCTCTTTATTTTCCCACTTCCCCCACCATACACCAGCACACAACAATGACCACCTCCTCATTTTCGTAACTCCAGCACAACTCCTCAACTCCCATTCCTCTCTTATAACTCCCCCACAGCATTAAACCCACCTCTCCTTTTAACTCTTCACCCCTTATAACTCCCACTCTTCATGTTCAGAACACATCACTCTTTTATTCCCTCCTCTTTTTCTTCACAAGCATTAGAGAGGAGATCAACTCCACTCTTTCTCAACAGAGCCATATTCTCCATCTCTCTGGAACAAACCCATCTTCCCCACCTTCACCTAGCCCCGCCGGCGCCTCCCCTGTTCAGTGCGCGTCCCCGCGCGCGACTCTCCGAGGCCGACGCCTCCTCCGCGCGCGGCTCCCAGCGGCCCGACCGCCCCGCGCCGCTCGACTCTGACGGCGCCCCGACCCCGAGCTCCTTCCGCGGTCGACCCTGTGGCTAGCGCCACCCGCCCCGTCCAGCGAGCTCCGAGCTCGCCCCGCCTCCGCGTTCCCGAGCCCCCTTTCTCCGGCCAGATCCGCCACCGCGCCGCCTCCCGCGAGCGCCACCGTCCGTGGCCGACGCCTCCGCCGCCGCAACCCCCTCTGCGGCCCCGCCGCCGTCCCGAGGCCGGCGACCGCCTCCCGCGCCGCCCTCTTCGTCCGGCCGAGCCCCTGTGGCCGCGGCTCCCTCCGCCGCAGTCAGCCCGGCGATTGCCCCGCGGCCATCCCGAGGCCGCCGCCCCCGCCGTCCGCCGACGCCCCCGCGCCCCGGCGTGCTCCGCGCCAGCGCCACCCCCTGTGGCCAGCAGCTCCCCGTCGCGTGAGCGTGCCCCGCTGTCGTCGTTGCTGTCCGGAAACCCTCCCTGTGGATTTCCAGCACCCTTTCCCGCGGTTCTTTGCTGTTCTCGTGGATTTCCCGCTGTCCGTGGACTTTTCCGCGGTTCAGAACTTCTACCTGCTGCCGACTTAGTTCGGATTCCTTTCCCGAGATTATCCCGCGGCTCCCTGACCAACGGATCTTGGTAATTTCTGTTAATCAGAGTAGTTCGTCCCTCCCGTGAGTCGATGATGATAGATCGGTCCCCCGGTTCCCTCTCGGGAATCCGGATAGATGCGTTATAATTTTCGTTTAGCTGCGTTAGTTTGATTTTCTGTGTTTTTACTTGCTGGGTTGGTGTGAATTGGTTGATATTGGATTCCCGGACTTTTCGGGAATTATTTCTGTGGTGTTGGAATTTTGGTGGATATTTCTGTGGACCATTTTGGTTGGAAATGGGTTTTCCCTGGTTTGGGACATTTTGCAGGTGTTTGTTGGCGCGCTTCCCAGTTTTGGGTTTGTCCCGGAATAGAAATGCCCAATTTTTTACAAAATTATATTTTTAATTGATTTCAAAACTGGCTTTCGAAAATGATTTTCTAAACCGATTTTCGGGCGACGACCGTACCGGTCTGTGGGCCCCGGCGAAATGCAAACGCACCGGTCCGACCGACGTTGAGACATAAACCAAATTTTGAGGAAAAGGACCGAGTCTGAGACTCCTAGTTTTCTTTTATTTATTATTTTATTTTTAGGCTAAATATATGTCATTTAAATTCTGCATTTTATTTAATAATTCAGTCATTTTCTTATTTAATGTAAAAGAAAGATGTATCGGGCATAAGCCCACCCTAGGACTAGTAGCTGTGCCCATGTATTTGTGTAGCGTAGTTATTTTCTTTTCTTTTTCTGGTGGATGTGATTTGGGTGGATTTTGGATTGATTTCATATTCGTAGATAGGACGTAATTTACGGCTTAATTACGAGTTTAGCTAAAATAAATAAAATATTATTAATTCACTGTTTGTCACTAAAAGAAAACTGTATTTTATATACATATTATGAAAACACAAAGTTTTCCAAATTGTAATTGATTCTTGCGATTTTCCAAATTTTAATCATTCTCGTGATTTTCCAAATAATTCAATTAACCGGCTTAATCAACGCACGTAGTTGCGACGTAATCGTTAGCTGTAAATTAATACAACTTAAAACCTGACTAGGACTTACTACTAGAGATTGCAACTAGCACACTTAGTCTGGTTATTCAGGATTCTAAGTCGAGTTCTCAACTGTAGGAACTCGAAGTCGGATCTGACGTTCCTCCTCGGTACCGACTCGTTCTTCCAGTCAATCTAATACAAAGGCAAGTGCAGTTATGTCTATTTGGTAATTTATCTAGTAATTGTTTTATTGCAATTTTAAACCACATTGCTACACGGAACTCTCTCCTAGAGTTCGAATATTGACTCATTGATTGAATCTGATTGACTCGGGATATTGGGGGAGTAGTGTAGCGTCTATGACCAATACCCCTATATTGCATCATTGATTGTGCGAGCTGATTCCTCCTATACACGAGGATAGGCCGGACCGTATCATTAGGATATAATTGAATCATCCCAAGCCGGTCATAGTTCGCTACCTACTCAAATCACATTGTTTTCAATTGTAGAATTGTGAAAAATATTGTTAAAGTATTTCAAATTGTTTAACATTGCAAATTTCAAATTATTATTTGAATTATTGGATATTCGTAATTGTACTTTGCTCCCTCCTGACTGGACCCAACATTTTAGGTATCACTGATGAGGCTTTGTTACGCGATCCCAAGACGAGGAATTCGAGATTGCTGAGCTGTTTGCCTAGAGTTTTCTTTTATTCATGATGTATAAAAAAAATGGTTTTAGTTGTATCTTTTATTTCATGTAAAAGTTTAATAAAGTTTTAAATTTTCCGATATTGAGTTGTGACAAATTATATGTTGTTGTATGGTTACCTGCTACTGAACAGCTTACTGCCGCCGTCTCAACAACGGTGCAGGCTGGGCATGATCCGAGTCGACCCAATTTTGGGATCGGGTCGTGACATGTTTTTAGTGGTGGCCCATGCAGGTCAGAACAACAACTTAGGAAAACATATTTAGAAACAATTAGAACACTAGAACATCAATTTGTCACAACATAGGACCGAAATATTATAAATAAATATTTTTTTTGATTATAGACTGGTACCTTGCTTATGTGCATCCTAAACCTTCCAGAGAATGACCATTGACCAAATCCTACTGGCGATGAGGTGTCATCTCCAGATCATACCCCATCTCCTTAACCAAGCCCAGGGTCCTTTCCCTTGCGGCTGATTGACCGTCCCCATAATGCATCCAGTGAAGTTTTTCTACACTGGCAATTCCTACCTCATCTCAAACTGAATTGCATTTCCTTGGTGGAGTATTCATTTTTGTTGCTCCACTAGTACCAGCAATCTCTCCAAATGGTTGTTCTATTTCAAGAAATCCTGGAGTTCCAGAAAGCTCAAGATGAAGCCCAGCAGGAACAGATGAATATCACGAGGAAGACATGAAGAACGTCATGATGTAGCCTTAGTTATCCCCAACCAAGTTAGAGCAGAACTTTTGTCCTAGGAAGGATACCCCTGAGTCTAGAAGATATTTGGGTCCCATCAAGTACTCTACTTTTCGGCAGCCTTGTCGTAAGAAGCTATGGGCTTGTAACTATTGCAATAGGCCTGTCATCAGGTCGTTAGTTGCCGCAAGAGTTTGGGACAATGTTTGGCATATGGATCTACTAAACATCAGGTAAAGGACTGCCCCTTATCTTTCCATCAAACCAGAGCTCATATCCCAGCAACACCTGTTAGGCCACAACCTAGGGACTCTCTTCCTATCCAGCAGACCTTGCCTCCTACAATAAGGCATGATTCAGACTCGAAGATCATAGAAGATGAAGGACCAGATCAATGAACTGAAGGCTCTAGGATTTATTCAGGGTGGAACTTCACCTTAGGGAACACCTATCTTGTTTGTGCCCAGGAAGGATGGAACAACGGATGTGCATTGATTACAAGACACTAAAGAACAAGTGCTCTCTGTCCGGATCGAGGATCTGTTTAATCTGTTTGTGTGGAGTTAGGGTGTTTCGAAGTTTGATTTAAGATCTGACTACCACCAAATCAGAGTCAGGAAGGAGGACATTTCCAAGACAGCGTTCAAATACCAAGTAAGGATAGTTTTCTGTGGTCAGGACGTTAGACTGACAAATGCTTCTGCTGTGTTCATGAATCTCATGAACAGAGATTTCCATGAGTATTTGAATCAGTTTATCTTCTCCATGGATAACATTCTGATATATTTGAAGACTGAAGAAGAGCATAAGGAACACCTGAGGAAGTTTTGGAAACTTTGAGGAAAAAGAAGTTTTATGGTAAGTTATCTGAACGTGGATTTTTCTTTGACAAGGTGGACTATTGGCCATGTTGTCAAGAGAAGAAATTTCGATGGAAGATAGCTGCTGTTGAAGAGTGGTAAACCCCAAGTTCAATTCAGAAGTTTCTTGAACTTGGCTGGCTACTATCAAAGTTCGTGAAGGATTTCGCCAAGATTGCTGAGCCGATGGCGAAGCTCACTTGGAAGAATGAAGATTCATCTGAACGAAAGATTGCCAGGCGGCATTGAAGCTGAAGAAGAGACTACCACTACACCAATCCTTGCACTACCCGCAGGAACCGTGGGTTCTCAATTTACAGTAATGTCTCTGGAAAAGGAATGGGCTGCGTTCTTCAACAACATGGAAAGTAATTGCTTACACATGTAGGCAACTACAGACTCATGAGAAGAATCATCCCACACCTAATTTGAATTGCTGCAATTATCTTTACTTTGAAGCTATGGAAGCATGATTTTATGGAAAGGGAGTGAAAATATGTACGGACTACCAAAGTCTGAAATATGTCTTCACTCAGGAAGGGCTGAATGTTAGATTAAGAAGATGGTTGAAGCAGATGAAGGACTTCGACATCAACCTGCAGTACTATTCAGGTAAGGCTAATGTGGTCGCTGATGTACTTGGTCGATACTGATAGCGAAGTTCTTAACCAAGGACTAGCACCTGCTAGAAGACATCGAGAAGTTTGGACTGGAGGTTATACTATCTGGAGATAGAAGGACGGAGCTGGATGCTGATTCAGTATTGATGAAGTTCGAGGCTGATGGACAAAATCAAGAGGACGTAGTTTCAAAACGAGGCACTTTGCAGGCTTAGAGATCAAGTGTTGGCAAGAACACTTGAGGGTTTCTAAATTGATCAGCAGTGGAACTCTGAAGAATGGTACGAGACTTTGCGTATCGGCTGACAAATGGAGGAACAAGTTGAAGGAAGAAATGCACCAGTCGCAGTATTCCATATATTCAGGAGATAATAAGATGTATCGGAATATGCCTCCATTGATTGGTGTTATGGAATAAGAAGGACAATTCCAGGTATGGGATTAGATGTGAATTTGTCAACATGAGGAATTTAGCAAGAACAACAAGTTTGTTGGAGCCGCTGGACAATTCGGAGTGGAAGTAGAAGCATATAACAATGAACTTTGAGTAAGGATTGCCTTGTTCCCAAGGAGGGAAGGGCACCAATTGGATTTTAATAAACTGACTGACTAAGTCAGCACACTTTCAAAGTTGGTTTATCCACTAAGAAGTTGGCAGCATTGCACGAGAGGCACATCTACCGGATTCATGGAGTACCGCGGGACGAGCAATCAGAGAGGTCAATCCAGACGTTTGAAGATGTATTGAGATTTTGCGTGGGTTTTGAGAAGACCAAATTGCATTTGGTGAAGTTTCTCCTACCAGAGGAACAATCAGTTTTGACGGAGCTGGAAATTGAGGCCAGGTACATCAGGCCATTTGAAGTTTAGGACGAGTTGGAAGTAGCGTACCAGTTAGCTCTACCAGCTAATCTTGAGAGGTTGCAACGTCTTCTACGTCACAGCTCAGACGTTACATTCCGGATCCGAGTCACACTTTGGATAATTCAGAGATGAAGATTGGAATCAACCTTTCAGTGCCAGAGAAACCAGTTGCAAGCCTAGTCAGAGATGAAAGAAAATCAGAATTTGAGTCATCACTTAAACTCCTATTTCTTATCTTTTCTTTTTCCGTTCTAAATTTGACTAATGCTGCTAAGTTAGCCTAGTTTTGCAAGCTATCTCCTTATCAAGCTTGATCATGACAGTATTTTATTGGGTGCACCCACTAATATATTGTCTAATCAGAACCGGTGCATGATGGTCTGATCAACCTCGTGTACTTTGGTTCGCTTTTGTATTTTTCTACATGGATGATATCATAAACCGTCTCATCCACGGCTGCCTTGAAAATTCTTATTGTTGGACCTGAGTTACGGGCGTAGTACCCGTAGCTGTTTGATCCCTAACCTTACTTTAATTTTGAGGACGAAATTTTCTAAGGAGGGAAGATTGTGAAATCCATATTTTTGTAATTAATTATTATTAGTAGTATTTCTAATTATTATTATTATTATATTAATATTATTAAATATTTTTGAGTGGAAAATGATTTCGAAAACATTAATAACTTGGACTTTTGATTTTCGGACCCAGACCCGAGTCCGAGCCCAGACCCAGGCCTGAGCCTAACCTAATCTTTTCCTGTTTCTTAATTCTGAATTGTTGGACTTGGTTAATCTTTATATAAAAAAAAAAAAATTTATTATAATTTTGAGTTTGTCCCGAAGGACTAGCAACTCACGATTTAGCCAACTCCCCTGTCCTATTCTCCCTCTCTCCCTTAAACTCCTCTGGACCACACAATTCTCTATCACTCCTCTTTATTTTCCCACTTCCCCCACCATACACCAGCACACAACAATGACCACCTCCTCATTTCCGTAACTCCAGCACAACTCCTCAACTCCCATTCCTCTCTTATAACTCCCCCACAGCATTAAACCCACCTCTCCTTTTAACTCTTCACCCCTTATAACTCCCACTCTTCATGTTCAGAACACATCATCACTCTTTTATTCCCTCCTCTTTTTCTTCACAAGCATTAGAGAGGAGATCAACTCCACTCTTTCTCAACAGAGCCATATTCTCCATCTCTCTGGAACAAACCCATCTTCCCCACCTTCACCTAGCCCCGCCGGCGCCTCCCCTGTTCAGTGCGCGTCCCCGCGCGCGACTCTTCGAGGCCGACGCCTCCTCCGCGCGTGGCTCCCAGCGGCCCGACCGCCCCGCGCCGCTCGACTCTGACGGCGCCCCGACCCCGAGCTCCTTCCGCGGCCGACCCTGTGGCTAGCGCCACCCCCCCGTCCAGCGGAGCTCCGAGCTCGCCCCGCCTCCGCGGTTCCCGAGCCCCCTTTCTCCGGCCAGATCCGCCACCCCGCCGCCTCCCGCGAGCGCCACCGTCCGTGGCCGACGCCTCCGCGCCGCCGCAACCCCCTCTGCGGCCAGCCGCCGCCGTCCCGAGGCCGGCGACCGCCGCCTCCCGCCGCCTCTTCGTCCGGCCGAGCCCCTGTGGCCGCGGCTCCCTCCGCCGCAGTCAGCCCGGCGCTTGCCCCGCGGCCATCCCGAGGCCGCCGCCCCCCGTCCGCCGTCCGCCGACGCCCCCGCGCCCAGGCGTGCTCCGCGCCAGCGCCACCCCCTGTGGCCAGCAGCTCCCCGTCGCGTCAGCGTGCCCCGCTGTCGTCGTTGCTGTCTGGAAACCCTCCCTGTGGATTTCCAGCACCCTTTCCCGCGGTTCTTTGCTGTTCCCGTGGATTTCCCGCTGTCCGTGGACTTTTCCGCGGTTCAGAACTTCTACCTGCTGCCGACTTAGTTCGGATTCCTTTCCCGAGATTATCCCGCGGCTCCCTGACCAACGGATCTTGGTAATTTCTGTTAATCAGAGTAGTTCGTCCCTCCCGTGAGTCGATGATGATAGATCGGTCCCCCGGTTCCCTCTCGGGAATCCGGATAGATGCGTTATAATTTTCGTTTAGCTGCGTTAGTTTGATTTTCTTGTGTTTTTACTTGCTGGGTTGGTGTGAATTGGTTGATATTGGATTCCCGGACTTTTCGGGAATTATTTCTGTGGTGTTGGAATTTTGGTGGATATTTCTGTGGACCATTTTGGTTGGAAATGGGTTTTCCCTGGTTTGGGACATTTTGCAGGTGTTTGTTGGCACGTTTCCCAGTTTTGGGTTTGTCCCGGAATAGAGGATGCCCAATTTTTTACAAAATTATATTTTTAATTGATTTCAAAACTGGCTTTCGAAAATGATTTTCTAAACCGATTTTCGGGCGACGACCGTACCGGTCTGTGGGCCCCGGCGAAATGCAAACGCACCGGTCCGACCGGACGTTGAGGCATAAACAATTTTGAGGAAAAGGACCGAGTCTGAGACTCCTAGTTTTCTTTTATTTATTATTTTATTTTTAGGCTAAATATTATAGTCATTTAAATTTTGCATTTTATTTAATAATTCAGTCATTTTCTTATTTAATGTAAAAGAAAGATGTATCGGGCATAAGCCCACCCTAGGACTAGTAGCTGTGCCCATGTATTTGTGTAGCGTAGTTATTTTCTTTTCTTTTTCTGGTGGATGTGATTTGGGTGGATTTTGGATTGATTTCATATTCGTAGATAGGACGTAATTTACGGCTTAATTACGAGTTTAGCTAAAATAAATAAAATAGTATTAATTCACTGTTTGTCACTAAAAGAAAACTGTATTTTATATACATATTATGAAAACACAAAGTTTTCCAAATTGTAATTGATTCTTGCGATTTTCCAAATTGTAATCAATTCTCGTGATTTTCCAAATAATTCAATTAACCGGCTTAATCAACGCACGTAGTTGCGACGTAATCGTTAGCTGTAAATTAATACAACTTAAAACCTGACTAGGACTTACTACTAGAGATTGCAACTAGCACACTTAGTCTGGTTATTCAGGATTCTAAGTCGAGTTCTCAACTGTAGGAACTCGAAGTCGGATCTGACGTTCCTCCTCGGTACCGACTCGTTCTTCCAGTCAATCTAATACAAAGGCAAGTGCAGTTATGTCTATTTGGTAATTTATCTAGTAATTGTTTTATTGCAATTTTAAACCACATTGCTACACGGAACTCTCTCCTAGAGTTCGAATATTGACTCATTGATGAATCTGATTGACTCGGGATATTGGGAGAGTAGTGTAGCGTCTATGACCAATACCCCTATATTGTATCATTGATTGTGCGAGCTGATTCCTCCTATACACGAGGATAGGCCGGACCGTATCATTAGGATATAATTGAATCATCCCAAGCCGGTCATAGTTCGCTACCTACTCAAATCATATTGTTTTCAATTGTAGAATTGTGAAAAATATTGTTAAAGTATTTCAAATTGTTTAACATTGCAAATTTCAAATTATTATTTGAATTATTGGATATTCGTAATTGTACTTTGCTCCCTCCTGACTGGAGACCCAACATTTAGGTATCACTGATGAGGCTTTGTTACGCGATCCCAAGACGAGGAATTCGAGATTGCTGAGCTGTTTGCCTAGAGTTTTCTTTTATTCATGATGTATAAAAAAAAAAAGTTTTAGTTGTATCTTTTATTTCATGTAAAAGTTTAATAAAGTTTTAAATTTTTCGATGTTGAGTTGTGACAAATTATAATGTTGTTGTATGGTTACCTGCTACTGAACAGCTTACTGCCGCCGTCTCAACAACGGTGCAGGCTGGGCATGATCCGAGTCGACCCAATTAGTTGGGATCGGGTCGTGACAATACTGGCCATCAATGCTACACTGGAAGGGAGAACAACTTCAATATCCATCTTCTGAAGATCTGCTAACGGCTCTGGTTGCGCTGTTAGGAAATAAACTCCGGCTCTCCTGCTCAATGCATCTGTAACAACGTTGGCCTTCCCGGGATGATACTGCAAGTTGACATCATAATCCACAAGAAGCTCCAGCCACCTCCTCTGACGCATGTTAAGATCTTTCTGGGTGAAAACATACTTCAGGCTCTTATGGTCGGTGAAAATCTCCACCCTGTCTCCGTACAAGTAGTACCTCTACAACTTAAGTGCAAATACTACTGCTGCCAGCTCCAAGTCATGGGTTGGGTAATTCCTCTCATGATCACGAAGTTGCCGTGACGCATAAGCTATTACCTTCCCATGCTGCATCAGAACACATCCTAAGCCTCTGCCTGAAGCATCACAATATACTGAGAATCCTCCGGTTCCATCTGGAAGCGTGAGAATGGGAGCCGTCATCAAGCCTCGCTTCAACTTCTCGAATGAATCCTGACATTCTGCTGTCCAAGCAAACTGCACATCCTTGCGGGTCAATTGGGTCAATGGCGCTGAAATCCGAGCAAAATCTGAAACAAACCGCCGGTAGTAGCCGGCCAATCCAAGAAAACTGCGAACTTCTGCAACGGTACTGGGCACTGGCCATGACTCAATAGCCACAATCTTCTGGGGATCCACTTCTACTCCTCCTCGAGTGATGATGTGACCCAAGTACGAAATGCGATCGAGCCAAAACTCGTATTTACTGAACTTGGCATACAACTGGTGCTCCCTTATAAGAATCTGAAGAACCACACGGAGATGCGGCTCATGCTCCGCTTCACTCCTGCTATAGACCAGGATGTCATCCAGAAACATAATCACGAACTGATCCAAATAAGGCATAAAAATACGATTCATGAGATCCATGAATACTGCCGGCACATTGGTTGCTCCAAAGGGCATCACTAGGAACTCCCAATGCCCATACCTCGATCTAAAAGCTGTCTTCGGGATGTCCTGCTCTCTGATTCTGATCTGATGATATCCTGAGCGTAAGTCGATCTTCGAGAATACTACTACCCCTTTGAGCTGATCAAACAAGTCATCTATCCTCGGGAGAGGGTATCTGTTCTTGATTGTCACTGAGTTCAAGGTATGATAATCAACACATAACCTGGACGTACCGTCCTTCTTTTTCACAAGAAGCATCGGGGCTCCCCAAGGCGATCCACTAGCACGAATGAATCCCTTGGTTCGAAGTTCTTCAATCATCTTGTACAATATCTCCAACTCTGAAGGCGCCATCCTGTAGACTCTCTCTGACACTGGGGCTGTTCTGGGAATCAAGTCGATAGTGAACTCGATCTCCCGCTCTGGCGGCATACCTGGAAGCTCCTCTGGAATAATATCTGGAAACTCTTCGACTATCCGGGGCAACTGCACTGCTGCTACTGCCATTCGCAACACTGAAGGAGAAGGCTCAACCTACCTGGAAGCTCCTCTGGGAAAATATCTGAAAACTCTTCGACTATCCGGGACAACTGCACTGCTGCTACTGCCATTTGCAACACTGAAGGAGAAGGCTCAACCTCACCCCGGGAGAAGGAAAACTCTGGCTCGCCTGGAATGCTAAAAACAACTCTACCAACATGGCAGTCTATTCTAGCATACTGGTTCCTCAACCAATCCATCCCTAGAACCACATCATAATCGGCCATCGGGAACTCTATCAATCTAGCAGGAAATTTCTTACCGCTAACTACGATCCGACACAAGGAAAATACCCTATCGACTCCCACAAGTCCGTTACCAGTAAGTATATTAAGCCTTACCGATAATGACTCGGCTCCAATCCTATCCGTGTCGCGAATCGTGCAGACATAAAAGAATGCGATGCACCAGAACCAAATAAAGCTAAAGCTGGAAAGGAGTTGACAAGAATAGTACCTGCCACTATCTCTCCTGGTGCCAATCCTTCCTCTGCGGTCATCACCATAGCCTGACCATGCTCTCGGGGTGCTGGTCCCCTCTGCTGAAATCCTCGCTGCCAATTCTGACTCAAGACTTGGGCCTGAGTATGCTGCTGGGGGTTCTGCTGCTGGAATACCTGGGACTGAGGCGGCAAGGGCCTCGGCAATGGATACTGCTGCTGCTGGACCGGAGCTGGTCCTCTCAACGAAGAGCTAGAAAGGTTGGACGATGATGAACCACCCCTATTCGGGCAGGATCCAACCCTGTGGTCTGCTGCTCCACAAGCCAGACACAATTCCTGTGCCCTGCGACACTCTGCCACTACATGGCCTGGCTTTCCACAATGAGAACATCCCACTGCGGAAGACTGCCTCTGCTTCTGCTGCTGCTGCTGAGGGTACGTCGGGGCCGAATGCTGAACCGACGTCACTGAGGCCGCTCGCCTCGGAGCTCCAATAGTCAAAGCCCTGGCTGTCGAGGCTGGGGCTGACGACTGATTCATCTGGCCGTGGGATCTCTTCCGACCTCCGGTCCTATCCACAATCCTCTGGGAGGTATACTCATGCCTCCTAGCTGCTTTCAAGACTGCATCAAAAGTCTGATGCTCAAACTGCTCCACTGCCAACAAATCTCCAGGTGAAGCCCTTGCTGAAATCGCTGGGCTCTATCATACTCGGTTGCCACCAAGGTGGGAGCAAACCGACTGAGCCTCGAAAACTCGGCCGCATATCCATCGACCGTCCTGTCCATCTGCTTCAGATTGGTGAACCTCGTCTGCAGGTCATACCTATTTGCCATTAAAATTGTTTGATTGAAAACTTTAATACAAACAGAACAGTGTTACAATGTAGGACTTAGATGTAGTCCTAGGAGTACACTTTTGTTTAAGCTGGGTCCTTAGTGCCAATGGAGCGAGTGGTAATGCGTTGACTCCGTTGACGGGCTGACGACGGTTATCGGTTCTCTGAAGGTGTGGATTGCTCTGGGTGCTGGAGCTTGCTGAGAGGAGGAAGACGTTGAGTGTCTGTATCTGCCTCTCTGATGATTCCTTATATGTTCGTTGTGGATTTTGTCTGTGTGTGTGTGAAGGAGAAGATCCTTCTATTTATAGTTTTGCAGGCTGGCTGCTCATGCACGTATGTAGGATGCACCGGTGTGTGGGGACGCCACGTGGAGGTTGCTGATGGAGGCGCGTAGATGATGCGTCCTGATTGAGGGGGGGAACTCTTCATACTGCTGTTGTGAGCCGGCACGTAGCAGAGGAGAAGATCTTTCTGTTGCTGAAATCTTGGACGAGTTGAGTCAAAGGACACGTGTCATCGACCCATGGCTCGAAGATCTCGGATTTGGTGGGGGGGTAATCTGGTGAGCTGCGCCTTGATTGGGCGCAGGAGGAGGCTGCGGCTCATAACCTTTAGGGGTCACAAACTGTTTAGAGCGCATGGCTTTTGAGGCGCATGCAGGCGACTTTCCTTCTGTCTTTCGGGATCAGAGATCAGTCTGGGGCGCATGGCTTTTGAGGCGCATGCAAAGCTTCAACTGGAGACTCTTCTTCTGTCTTTAGGGATCAGTGAAGGGTCTGAGGCGCATGACTTTTGAGGCGCATGCTGGTTTGGACGCATGGCCGTAGAGGCGCATGGCGATTTGGACGCATGGCCGTAGAGGCGCATGCGGATGGCCGCGTGGCAGTAGCCGTCGGAATAGAGTCATGATGATGCTGACGTTGCCGACGCTTCGTTCTCTGAAAAAGCTGAACTGTTCAGACTTTGGGAAGCGTGCTGCCAACTCTGGTGTCAGTTCAGCATTTAATGTTTGTGACGTTCGATGGACAGCTGAGTGGGCACATTGGTTGGTGTTCCACTCGGTATGGAGATGTGAGGGGGCACATCCTCTGTGATGCGCCGGGTACTGTGGGACACGTCTGTGTGATGCGCCTGATGCTGAGGGCGCGTCCATGTGATGCACTGTTTGGCTGGCGCATCCGACATGTCCATTAATGACGCGGCTGTCTCGCTCCTCGAGTGCTATAAATAGCCGTTTGGCTGAATTCGAGGCGTCCCGTTCATCCATTTAATGCAAATTCATTGCACAGAATTCGGAGGGTCATCCACTTGGCGCGTGGGTTTGATTTGCCCAGCCTATAAATAGTGGCATAGAGAGAAGGTTTGCTCCTCATTCCCTCACGTACTTCCAACATGAACTTAGATATATGGGTGCATTCTGTTGACGAAGTGCTCCCGAGGGTGAAGATGAGACGTCGTGTTGTCTTCGATGCACTTGAAGATGACTGTTACATCCAAAAGACGGAGTCGAGGGCTTCTGAGGCAGGCGGAAGGTGCCTGTTGCATCCAAAGATAGGGATGTTCGGGCCTCGTCTCCGTTGTTCCGGAAGAGCCGTAGATCGGAATGGCGGTGCTAGGCTCTCTCTTCCTTCAAAGTGGGTACCGCCCACTTTGATTGTGTTGAAAGCTCCTTGTGCCATGATTTCGATCACGGTCTTCCTTGGTCTTTGGAGGCTCTTTCGAAGCCTCCCCTGGCCACAGCTTTGCCGTGCTCTTCTCTTCCTTGGTTCCAGCCAGAGGTTTAAATGCTTTGTGTAATCGAAGCACTTATCAGGTGACCCTGGCTGGAAGAGCAGCATATAACTGGGCTCTGCTCGGCCAGGTGAGCCTGGTTGGAAGAGTTGCTCATAACTGAGCTGTTGAAGGGATGCACATAACTGAGCTGCTGAAGAGATGGTAGGATGCGCCTGGCTGGAGGCGCATGACATCTGTTGCGCCTAACTGACAGCGCTTGGTGACTGCTGCGCCTATCGGAAGGCGCATGGTGGTTGCTGCGCCTATCTGGAAGGCGCATGGTGACTGCTGCGCCTATCGGAAGGCGCATGATGGTTGCTGGCTGTAGATCTAGGATCTTTCTTTTGTAGAAATTCTCCTTTGTACAACCTTTTCTAGCCATGTAATAGACTTTTATATATAAATAAAAAGTCCTTCTTCGAATGGCTTATTTGATTTTGCTGTCTGAGTTCTGGCACATATAGTGCCTGGCGCATGGGCTTTCTGGCTGTGAAATTCCATGCTTCTACAAGACTCCCTTCAAAGTTTTCAAAACTTTTGAATAAGTTTTGGAATACTTTGAATAAGAAGCATGGAGGTCAGGGCGCATGATTGTTGGGCGCATGCTTGTAAGGGCGCATGCTCCTTCCAGTTGATGATGATGACGCCTTGGTAACCCAAAAGATTAATGATGATCTTTTGGTTGTATTTGTTGTTATCTCCTCACGGAACCTGTAAGCCCCCTGAATTTATGGAATTTTTTCGAATTTCCTAAATGATTTATTCTTGATAATTAATTTTGATTTAATTAGTTATTATCATTTAATGCTCTTTACCGTGACTTGGAATTCTAGAGCATCAGGGATGCCAGTCTCTGGAAACTTCCTTCTTGAAGTTTTTAGTAGACGAGATTACCTTCACGTCGATATATCATGTCCCATCCAAACTCGTTCCCTTGCGCTCCTTTTGTATCGCGCAAGTTCGGGTCAATTTAGACCATTTAAATTATTAATTGATTTTCCACTCTTTTTCTTGATCCCCATAAGCACGTTACCGTGGCTTTTAATTTAGGAGCACCAGACTAGCCTTTTCTTGAAACCAACTTGTCATGCCTGATCTACTCGAGACGCTCTTCACCCATGACCATTTTGTCCCACTCAGACACTCCATTTTGTGCTCCATTTCCTTCGCACAACTTCCGGTTCAATTTAGGCCAATTAATTATCTGCCGTAAAATCTGATTTAATTTCCCATTTAATTTCCGGGCCCGATATCGGTCCAATCCAGTCGACCCCAAATAGGAACATGGCCCACACGAAGCCTACTACCCGCCTGCCACTTGTGTCCCATTTATTTGAGCCCCCACATGCTACTTATTTATCCATGACCATAAATACCTATTTTTAATTCAAATATTGTCCCCTGTCCGATTTTGGCCCGACCCGGCTCGACCGAACCCGAAACCAAGCTCCACATTGTTCTTTCATGACTGCCCAAATACTCTACATAATTTTCCTATTTTTCCTATTTTAATATCTATTAATTCTCTCTCTACTTTACAAATATCTCCTATATATATATATATATATATACATATATATATAAGCAAATATCTTTCTCTCTCTTTTACAAACACCTCACCCCCTCTCCCCATGTATCAGCCGAACACATCCCCCCCCTTTCTCTAAATATCTATCCCTCTCTCCAATTAAATCTCTCTCTTAAATATCTTTTATATATATATATATACATATATATAATCTCCCTTTCTCTCTCCCATTAAAACAACACACACCTCACCCCATCACCAGCACAACAACTTCCCCCCCCATGTGGCCGAACAGCCCCCATCCCTCTCTTTATTCTCACTCTCTCAAATATCTCTCTCTATTCTCACCCTCTTACTCTCTTTCTATATTATAAACACACACATACATACAATTCTCTCTCTCCCTCTCTCTTTATTTATTCACACACCACCACCACAGCAAGCTCTTCTCCTAGCCGAGCACCACCACAGCCCCCCCCCCCCTCACGGCCGAGCACGACCCTCTCCTCCTTCCTCCTCCACTCCACCATCATCATCATCAAGTTCATCATCACCATTATTATCTTCATCTCCACCACCATGAACCACCACCCTCACCATCATACTCACCACCTCCACCACCGCACGCCTCCGCCACCCTCGACCCACAGCCGCGCCGCCGTCGTGCTCCGGCCTGGCCGCCCCCGACGCGCGCGTGCGAGCGGCAGCAGCAGCCATGGCGCTGCAGCAAGCAGCAGCACAGCGCAGGCCGCGCGCTCACCAGCCGGCCGCGCACCGCTCCGGCCGTCGCCGACGCCGGCGAGCCCTCCCACGGCCGCGTGCGGTCTGGGCGCGCCCTCGGGCAGGCCCCCGTGGCACGCTGCCTCTTCCCCGGCGCGAGAAACGTCCGATTCGTGCGTTTGGCACGGGTTTCCGTCGGCGCGCGCTCGGAACGAAGTCAGAATTCGCGTTTCGGAGCAGCAACTTCGCGCCGATTTTTCTGGAGAATTCGACGTTGGATCGGCGAACTCCTTGCTCCGTCTCAATCTCGGTATATCCCTCTTCACCTCTGTCAAATTTCACCCGTTAATTTCGTCGTTGATACATCAAAACCGGCCACCAAGTTAACGTTTTAATTTGTACTGTTTTTGGACAATTTTGCGACGCCAACTTCGCGGGTTCGTATCTTCGTCATCGCAGATCCGTTTTGCGCGCCACCAGTTCCGGTGCACAGCTGGTATAACCCTCTTCCTGCCTCCTTTAGATTTCATTTCAGTTTGAGCTTGTTAGGTCGGTCGAATTCGACGCCAAAGTTGGCCGTTCGAATTCTTAGTGTTACACTTGTAAAATTCTATTTTTGAACCCGGGACTCCGGATTCAATTTCTGACACCACCAGTAGACTCGTGGCGTCGTTCTGGTATGTTTTCATATAAAGTTTGCTTGATTTGGAGAACGTGGGCCCTGACACGCATTTCGGTACAAAGCGGGTCCCACTTTCTGAGTCAACGGGACTTTTTGACGCCGGCTCATCGGAATCCAATTCCGGATATACCGTTGAGTTCGTATCGTCATTCTGGACTCGTTGACATATAATTTGCTAGATTTTAGTGGACATTGGTTCCGACACGCATTTCGGTGCAAGTCGGATACCAATATCCGGGTCAACGTGTCATTTTGAGTTCGGCTCATCGGAATCCAATTTCGGATATACCGTTGAGTTCGTATCGTCATTCTGGACTCGTTGACATATAATTTGCTGAGTTTTGAGGACATTGGCTCCGACACGCTTTTCCGTGCAAATCGGTTTCCAATGTCCGGGTCAACGGACCAATTTGAGATCGGGTCAACGGAATCCAATTCTGGATATACCGTTGGGTTCGTATCGTCATTCTGGATTCGTGGACATGTAATTTGTTAGGTTTTGTGCACTTTTATTTTGGCACGTTTTTCGGTGCAAAGTGTGTCCAACGACGGACATCATTTTGGCCCGAAATTACCGTTTTGCCCCTGTGTCCAAATTGGACTTTTGGACAGGCTATCCTAGCTGATTTGACCATTCTGGACACGTTGGTGATGTTAGTTTCATCATCCGACAACATCTGTAGATTTCTTCCCTTTTTGTGTCGTCCTATTATTATAATATTTTCTCCTTTTGGTTGTTTTAGAGACCCGTCGATTTCAGTGATTTCTAAATCATTGAAATTCATAAGTTGACCTTGTAGATGTTTATAGAGACTAGCTTGACCATGGTTGACTACTTTGACTAGAGTCGAAGTAGAGTCAACAGTTGACCTAGGTTTGATCAGACTTGACCAACGTTGATTTTTTTGACCAAAGTCAACTGTAAGTCAACCATTGACCTATTTGACCTAGATTAGACTTAGAGTTGACCATAGTTGACCAGTTGACCAAAGTCAACTGTACGTCAACTTTGACCCAGTTTGTCTTAGTTTGACTTAGTTTGACCTAGATGTTAATACGCCTTTTGACCCTGATCAGCTCTTGTATTATTTCATCTTTAGGTCTGTGGCTTTACTCTGAACCCTGATTCATATTGACAGCAGGACCCCAGGCGAGTACATTCTCTGATAACTTATTCACAATTTATGATAACTGTTATGATTCATGTACTTAGTGTTGATATGCTTATTCCCGACACATGGTTCTCACGGATTGGTATTCTTGGATCCCGACGAGAGATGTCTCTCCTTCTTAGGTTGGGATGTATTGTGCAAGCACCCTTGTAGCTCTTGCTCGATATATGGTCACTGATTCTAGAGCAGGTTCGCGACCTTCTCATTAGAATCCCGTGCAGTGACGTGTCCTGTTTGGATCCATTCTACCAGTTGGGGTAGGGGGAGTAGTAGCGTATGCCTGTGATCATATCCTCTTGCTATCTTGAACAGTGTGAGTCATATACCGCACTTATGACTTGCCAGGCCGATTCTTGACAGTTTCCCAAGCCGATCACAAGTTGAAACTGCTACTCACACACATTGGATATATATAGCTTACCTTGATTCGTGTACATGCCATGATCCCGTTCTATTTTCTTGTTCTAGCTCTAGCTTTACAGCTTACCATGCCATGATACATATATGTACACTCCATGATTTCATTGTATATGCTCTATTTACAGCCTTATAGCTTTTATTCTATCTTGAGATCTGTTATGAGATATATGTACTCGTTCCGCTCCTGACTGGATACGTTATGAAAATTTTAGGAGTAGTTGTGCCCTCATTATTGGACTTCATGATGTTGCTAGCTGAGGTGGATCTCACTATTCTTCTATGTGAGTTGCCTGGTAGTTATCCTTAGTTAGTCTTGTTGTTCCTTCTTTATCTTTCATGTCTTATGATTATTATAGATTCTAGTTGTTCTAGTGATATTATTATTAATTCTTGTCTTATCTTCCTTAGTTTTCGTGATGTGACATGAGTACACTTCTAGTTATGGATTCTTAGATGTTGTAGTTAGTATAGTATACTTGACAGCGTTCTACCGCCGATACCGCGGCGTAGGCTGGGCGTGGCCCACGTATTCGTACCCGTATATCCGGGTGCGGGTCGTGACAGAACCCGAAGCGACGGCTGAGATTACACGTCATCGGTTCACGCGTGCGACCAAGCCCTATAAATAGGTAAGGGTTGGAGAGAGAGAGAGAGAGAGTTCATCTGCTCTGTGCCTTTGCTTTCTTTAGAGTTTTTCTTCAAAACCCTAACTTTTTCTTCTCTGAGAGAATGGCTCCCAAGACTCCTCGCGGTAGTGCCGGCAAGGGGAAGGAGAAAGCGAAGGAGCCGGCGAAAGTTGTAACGGCTGACGTTCCCCGACGGCCTGTCGAAGTTCGGCCGGAGGTGGTTGGTAAGTCTCATTTTTCCGTACACCAACGCACATAGACCTTGGGTCTTTAATGATGTGACGCGGTCTTTGTTCGCCGACGCGCATGGGTTTAGACCCTGATGATGCGCCGAGGCTGCTGACGCGCATGGGCTTAAACCCTGATGATGTGCCGAGGCTGCTGACGCGCATGGGCTTAAACCCTGATGATGCGCCGAGGCTGCTGACGCGCATGGGCTTAGACCCTGATGATGCGCTGAGGCTGCTGACGCGCATGGGCTTAAACCTTGATGATGAGCTGACGCGCATGGGCTTAAACCCTGAATGCGCCGAAGCTCTTCTTTCTCTTGTTGCTTCTAACATTTTTGTGATCTTTGCTAGTGTCAGTAGCGATCCCGCCTTTGAATGAAGTGTTCTTGGAGGCTGTCTTCAACCAGATGGGAGTAGAGTATGATGAGGAAGTAATAAACCCGCTCAAGAGGCTCTTATGCTGGATCAGTCTCCCGAGAGAATGACCCAAATCCGTGAGCAACAGTATGGGTTCCTCAAACGGATGATGGAACGTGGTGTTTTAAAATCTTCCACATCTGATAAATTGACCTTCTTGAAGCCTGAGTTCCTATTCGGAGACCGTCTCACTTCTACTGATGCGACGGTGTTGAAGGTCAAGGAGGACTGGTTCTTTACAGCGAATGGGGTGCACATGACTGTTAAGCAACTTGAACGTCAATGGCCTTTGACATCCTTCTGTCGCCTTGTTTCCCAGAGGAGGATGTCTTGGGATCTTACCCCTTCTCAGGGGGGAGCGGTGACTGGCGCCATCCAAATCGATTCTGCCTTCGACCAAAGGGATACTTTGACCGCCACACGGTCTGGGTCTTCTTTCACCTGGCGGACTCTACGCCCCGGGAGCCTCTACAGTGACGTACCCATCGATACGTTTGCTTATAGTACTTCGACCTTTACACATCGTATGTTTTTGATGGAACGCTCATACCCGAAAGAAGATTTTCGGGTAGATGGTTGGTGCCATTACGTTTCCAAGTGGGATAAACTGACACTCTGGATCTTGTCACGGTTTCGGACCGAGCTTCGAGAGATTGGGTTGACTGCCGCGATCCGTGCTACCCAGGCGGGTGTTGATCTCAACAGGCACATGTTCCTCGCACTACTGGAGATGTTTGTTGTCCATACCGGGACCTTTTTTACTCCGGTGGGGGAATTAGGGTTCGCACTTCATGAGATGTACGAGGTGTCAAAACTCCCTTGGGGGTCGGAACCCTATGAAGAGTACTTTCCCATCAACGAGGAACTTCAAGTCCTGGGGGACAGGGCTGAGGAGATGACGGCCGTCTTCAAGGAAGTGGCGAGTCATCATTACTATATGCAGAGATGGGATAGGAACGGGACGCAGCCTCATGTGATCGCTTGGAGAGATTATATCTTTAGACAAGACAAGGAGGATCCCTCACAATTTTCCACTCCACCGGCGCTCTCTCGTAGCGAAGTGTTGTCCGAAATGAGCAGGTTAGGGGAGAAAAATCCTCGAGGAAATGAGGACCAGTAGTCAGATGCACGCTCCTACAGCTGCTTCTGGCATCTTGCTTATCGGATGTCACCCAAGGCGGTGTTGGCGTCCTACCTGATGATATGGCTCCGGGATTGCGTGTTCGCGGGCGGATCCGGTGCCGTAGAGAGGGTAACCCGAAACTTAATCCTGCCAGCCGTGAAGCTGGTCTTCGGCCGGCGTTTGGCTCTTCTCTCCGCAATGGTATGTAACCTGCAGCGAGGTTTGAGAGAGTTTGCTGGAAATGTGATTCATGACAGAGGCCGAAATAATAACTTCCCGCGCGCCGAACTGCCGTTTCACTATTTGATGGGATGGCTGATTTTGCATCATCCCAGTGTGATGAGTCCAGGCTCGGAAGAAGATTATAAGGCTGGAGATGCACTCCTTCGTCGTTTCAATCGGAGGAGCTGGTCACATACTGGTGTCCCTGTTTGTAGAAAGGTTTTATCCCGTCTTCAGGGTTGGGAAATTACCAAAGTTGGTCCAATCTACTTGGGCTTTGAGGCCAACGAAGATCTAAGGGATCTGGGCAAAGGTACCACCACTCTGCCTCAATGGGGATTCCGCTGGTTGCAGAGTATCCGGCCATCTCATCTGGTATACCGGAACAGGAATCAGTGCTACCTGGAACCATATTTGCCAAGCCGCTTTGCGCGGCAATTTGGTTATGCCCAGATGATGTTGGATAACCCCAGTATTTCTCTGGGGTATATTGGAAGTTTGTTGGATGGTGCACGAGCTTGGCATTACTATAATGCCGGATGTACCGGGGCTCATTTTATGTTGCCCACCCCAGATCCGCGGTCGCCCATTCTTTACTCAGCCGCCAAATTTTACTGCGCTATGGCTGCTGCGCCCTCCGGATATGACAGGGAGACCAGTCTTATTGCAGGCACCCAGTTAGCAATGACCGGGAACGTGCCGGTGAAAGCCCGACCGCATCGTCCGTCAGGGATAGGTCACCGGAGTGCCCCTTCCGCCTCTCAAGCAGAACCCTCGGGCGATCGATCAAAGCGATCTGCAGACGAAGGGATTGAATCTTCTGTACCGAAGAAGCAGAAGAAGGCGTCGTCACCGACGGCGTCATCGGATTCAGCGTCCGCAGAGGTAAGGGCGTCCCACATAATCTGATTTTGGTTCCACTATTTACGAGGCTTCACCTTCTTTTGTAGGAACCGTTAAAAAAAAACCTCGTACTCCAAAGTCGGGTGGGAGCAGGCGAGAAGGGACTGCGGGCTCGTCTGGAGTGCGTATCCCGCCGACCATGATGTCTCCCATGGAGGAAGATCCGGAGGATGCTGTTGACGTGGAGATTCCGGTATCCCCAGATTATGTCAGGAGGGAAACCGAGGGTACAGCAGCTTCCGAGACGGCAAAGGCCAGAATGGAAGCTTCAAGTGCCGAAGGTTTAACAAGCACGCCGTTTCCTGGTAGTGAAGAAGAATAGAGTTCGTCGTCTTCCGATGACGTTGCTCCAGAGCTGCAAGAGCCTGTTGCGGAGGCAACAGAAGTAGTTGAGACAGAGGAGAGGGTTGAATCCCCTCTTCATCATGATGAGGGGAGGTCGGCTGCATTATTGCCGAGTCCTACCCAGGCTTCAACCGTGGAAGTTGAGGCGGCTACCACTCAGGAGGTAGCGACAGATTCTGTCCCTGTTGAGGGACTCGATGATGAGACCCGTCTGCCAGTCAAGACCGCTGCGACGGGTCAAGAGACAAGTGATAATCTCTCTATTCCGCCAAGGGAGGTACCAACTGTTGATAGGACGTTGGGGGTAGAAGAGGTGGCTGTTGACGTCGGAGGTTCCTCCGAGCTTGAGAAGGGTAAAGGTGTAGAACCCTCTGTAGCTCCTTCTACTTGGGGGACCATCTCGACGCCTGTGCCGGCTCTTTCTGTTGCTTCGGCTCCTCGGGCTAGAAGTCCAGCCCCTGTTGATGAAGAGCCCATTGATGCCGAGGTTCAAGCCTCGGTGGTTGAGGTTGGCGGATCTTCTTCCGGTCCGCAAACTGCAGTAGCTCCTCCAACTCCTGCCATGACACCGCAGGTCCTGGCGGATGCAGATGAGTAGTGAAATTCCTCGTCGAGGGGGTGTACAAAATGTTGTAGAAGGGTGTATCTACTGTGATGGATGCCAATGGGAGTTTTGCGATGGCAAAAGCTCTGGCAATGCCCTGCATCGAGCTGATTCGTATTCACCAAGGCCACGACCATATGGCCGAAATTCTGGAGGCTTCGGTGATTGAACTGGATGAGCGGCTCGCGGAACTTCAACGCATCCAGCGAAACGACCTCTCTGTCCTGATAGATGCGGAGAAGGGGAAGCTGATTGCCGAGATCGAGTCTTCATACCAGGCCACCGTGGGTGTTTGGGAGCGCGAGGTGGCTGAGACCGAGGCTGCGGTAGAGCAGTTGTCTCAGTCCATGAAGACGACGGTGGAAACTCAAGCTGTATTGGAAGCTAATATCGCAGATATCGATACCCAGATGCGCCGCCTTGAAGACCAACGGGCCCGACTCCAGTTAGAGGTCGAGCGTGTCCGGGCTGAACATGCAGCATTCAAGAAGGATGAAGCGACTTTCACTCAGCGGACTCTTGCCTTGGCGCAGCAACGACAACAGCTTGATGAGAAGCATGCAAGTGATACTTCCGCTGGGGCCGTTGAATTGATGCGCCAGGAAGCAGAGCGACGAGTCCTGGCGACGGTGGAGGCCCGCGCAGTCGACTTAAAGCTTCGAGTCAGGGAGCTCTCAGCCCATCATGGGGAGATTCAGGGACCTTAGCTTTTTTCTCTTTTTCTTTTGTGTTCTTTTGCAACCCTAGCTGGGGGATGATGTAGCTTCTTGTACTCCTTTTTTTGAAGAATAAAGAAGTCTACAACTTTTTTGTGATGTGTTCATCTTTTGTTGTCATGAACTTGATGATTTGTGTGGACCTATTATCTTTTGCGTACCTTGGTTTTCAGGTACAGATAATAAGTTTGAAGGAACCATTATGTTTGCTCAGAGGTAATATGGACATGGCAATCATTGGGTTCGAAATGATAGAATCTCCCTACTCAGAGGTATTATGGACGTGGTAGGGATGATCTTGGGGGATACGCTGAACAACTCAGAGGTTATATGGACGTGGAAGTTCTGCGATAAATGTACAATAACGCAGGGGTTGTTTGTACAAGATGTTTACTCAGAGGTAATGTGGACGTGGTAAACATGAAGGGTAGCGTAGGCTTACGAAGTGTAAGATTCCGCTTTGTAGGGTGTAGAGAGACAACTCAGAGGTAATATGGACGTGGTTATCTTTCTACTGGAAGATGCCACGGAACAGCTGGGTTCCGGAAGCGTTTGAGGGGAAGTACATGTCTGGAGGATGTCAAGAATAGTACTTCTTTAGGAACTTGCCGTTGATGGGCATCATGAACAAGTCTCCATTGGGTTTGGCGAGGCGGTAAGCACCGTTTGAGTATACCGTCTCTATGATGAAAGGTCCTTCCCACTTGGGCTCGAACTTTCCTGGTGTCTTGTGGGTCAACACCATCGGTCTTCTGACTGCTAAGACCAGGTCGCCAACTTGGAAAGTCCTCTGTTTGACCTTCTTGTTGAAAGCCTGTGATATACGGGCTTGGTAGAGCTCGATGCGTTGCTGAGCTAGGAGACGCTTTTCGTCAAGTGCCTCCAGTTCCCGCAGACGACGACGTTGATTGTCCTCTTCTGTGAGTTTGTTTGTGATTGCTACGCGGAGTGAAGGTATCTGTATCTCGAGAGGCAGTACTGCTTCGCTCCCGTAGACCAGGGAGAATGGAGTGTTGCCTGTTGGGGTCCGTACCGTTGTGCGGTAGGCCTAAAGGCATTCGCCAAACTTTTCGTCCCAGTCGCGTTTGTTGGATGACACGACCTTTTTGAGCAGCCTAACGATAGTTTTGTTGAATGCCTCAGCCAATCCGTTTGCTGCCGGATTGTAGGCGGTTGAGGCCACATTCTGAATGCGATTCTTGTCACAGAACCTGCTGAAAATGTGGCTGATAAACTGAGGACCATTGTCATGGATGATCCGCCGGGGTACTCCGAAACGGTAAATGACATGGTGTTTGATAAAGCTGACCACCCTGGAGCTTTTTACTTCTGCTAGTGGAACTGCTTCCGCCCATTTGGAGAAGTAGTCGGTGATGGCCAGGATAAAACGGTGTCCTCTCGATGAAGGAGGGGTGATTGGCCCTACAATGTCCATGCCCCAGGCTTCGAAGGGCCAGGAGGCGACTGTAGGATGTAGCGGCTCCGATGGTGTATGTATGAAGTCTGCATGAAGTTGGTACGCGTGGCACTTCTTAGCATATTCGACAGCGTCGGCAGCCATGGTTGGCCAGTAGTAGCCCATACGTCGTAGTCGATCTTGCAACTTAGGACCGGGTTGATGAGCTCCACAAGTTTCGTCATGAGCTTCTTGAAGAGCTTCGGCTGCTTCTTCGTTGGACAGGCATCGAAGGAGGAGCCCATCGAAGGAGCGTCGGTACAGCGTTTTGGTAGCTGTATCGTAGTAGAATCGAAGAGAGCGTCTCCTGACTGAGACGGCTTCCTTCGGGTCCTCTGGAAGGATTCCGTAGACAGCGAAGTCGATGAACGGGAACCTCCAGTCTCGGACATTAACACCAGTGTTTGTCGGCATGGCGTGAGCCACCCGCAAGCATAGGTTGTTTCTGGGACAAACCAGATCTCGTCATGTTACCGTGATATAGTGTTGAGTCCCAAAGGGCGCTGCTAATGAGGCTGCGAGGCCGGCCAGAGCATCGGCCTCCAAGTTTTGTAAACGGGGGACATGTTCAATGAAGAACCCGGTGAAGGTTGAAATGATGTTCAACACGACTTCATGATAAGGGATTAAATCTTCATGGTGAACTTCGTATTGTCCCCGAACCTGGTTTACGACGAGTTTTGAGTCGCCGTAAGCTTCCAGATGGTCGACCCCCAGCTGTTGTGCGAGCTGGAGTCCCATGACGAGTGTGTTGTACTCGGCAACGTTGTTGGAGCACGGCTTCGAAAGAGAGTACGCACGCTGGATGACCAGCTGATCGAGGGAGACTAAGACTACCCCCACTCCTGCGATGATTTGGCCTTTGGGGCCTGTTCTCGAAGCGCCGTCGAAGAACATCCGCCAAACGGAGCTTCCTTCGGTGACGTTGGATTCTTGGACCTCATCCGGGATGTCTTCATAGAGTTTTGAGGATTCTGGGATGGGGTGTGCAGCTAAAAAGTCAGCCAGCGCTTGACCCTTAACAGCTTTTTGCGGCACAAACACCATGTTGTACGGTGTTAGCAAGATCGCCCATGTAGCCAGCCGGGAGTTCAATGATCCTGGCTTCGTCATGAGGACTCTGAGCGGATTGACTCGGGAAATGACATGAATTGTCTGACCCGAGACATAATGACGAGTCTTCTGGATGGCAAACACCAAAGCCAAGCACTCCTTTTCGACGGGGTTGTACCGGTGTTCGGCCCCGATGAGTGTTCGACTGAGGTAGTAGATTGCTTGCTCGTAGCCTGTATCGCTGTTTTGAGCCAGCAGAGCGCCAAGAGAATGATCCATGGCACGGACGTAGAGGAGAAATGGTTTGCCGGTGACTGGCGCTACCAGGACTGGTGGGCTTGTTAAGTAAGCCTTGATGTCGTCGAAAGCCTTTTGGCACTCCTCTGTCCAGACGTAAGAGACTCCCTTCTTCATGAGCTGAGTAAAGGGTTGACATCTACAGGAGAGGTTTGCTATGAACCTTCGGATATATGCCAGACGTCCCTGTAGGCCCCGAAGTTCTCGAAGGTTCTTCGGAGGGTCCATGTTGAGGATGGCTTTGGTCTTCTCAGGATCAACATGAATGCCTTTCGCTGTGACGACAAAGCCCAAGAATTTGCCGCTAGAAACCCCGAGAAAGGATTTAGCGGGGTTCATCTTGAGTTGATGTGCCCGCATGAGATCGAAGACCGTCTTCAGGTCCTGTAGGTGATCTCCTTTGAGGCGGCTCTTAACTGCGATGTCGTCAACATAGCATTCGACTGTCTTGCGAAGATGTTGACGGAAGATGGTGCTCATAGCTCGCTGGTATGTCGCACCGGCATTCTTCAAGCCGAAGGGCATTACTGTGTAGCAGAAGACACCCTTTGGAGTCCTGAATGACGTGTGTTTCGCGTCATCGGGGAACATCTTGATTTGATTGTAGCCTGAATACCCGTCCATGAAGGACATGTGCTCAAAGCCACATGTGTTGTCGATCATCACATCAGTGATTGGAAGCGGGAATTCGTCCTTCGGGCAAGCAGAGTTGAGATCCCTGAAGTCGATACAGACTCGTATCTTCTCGTTCTTCTTGGTGACAGGAACGATGTTGGCTACCCAATCCGAGTGTTGTTCCTCACGGATGAAGCCGCTGGTCAAGAGTTTGTCTACCTCCTGATCGATGGCATTCATGATGTCCGGACGGAAGCGTCGCTGCTGTTGTTTGATAGGTTTGGCATCAGGTAAGATATTCAACCTATGCATTGCGATCTGTGGGTCGAGTCCCGGCATGTCTTCATAGCTCCAGGCGAAGACGTCGATATACTCTTTAGCCAGTTGGATTAAAGGTTCTCGATCTTCTCCTTCTAGGCTTTTACTGATGAAGATGGGTTTGGAAGAAGACCCATCCCCGAGGTCGATCTGCTCGACTTCGTCTTCGGTGGGAGGTTCGCGTAACTTAAAAACGAGATTCCCATTGTTCTCCTAGGCGTTGGGCCCAGGGTTCTTCTTCGAAGGGTTCTGGCGCTTGGTCTTCGCCTTCACCTTTTTGAGGTTGTGTTGACGTCATGTTAGCTGACAGCACTTTCCTGAAGACTGATCCGATACTGGTATCGGAATCCCAAGTCGATGCTTCGGACGAGTGGGAATGTTCTATGTCTTCTGCATCTGAACTCTCTGGGGTTGATGGCGGCGTGACATAGCCTAACCCTCGTCCAGTCCGATTATAATAGTCCTGTGGCTTTCCATTGGGCATCGAAAGTCGGACAGGGAGATGCCGACCTTTGCTGTAGTTTAAGCCTTTGTTGCTTTTCAGGTCGTAGCCCATCTTTTGGATGATGTGCTTTGCCGCATCCGTGTACCGATAGACTTGTACTCTGCCGGTATCAGGTTCGGGCTCGATTGACGGGAGGTCCCGATGACGCTCGACTTTGCCCGAGATGATGGTGCCTTGGTCTCGGCTCCGTGGAGGGACTATGAAGACTCCTTGAGACGGGACTACTCGATTATGGTAGACGGTCGTTATTTGTGTTTGCAACGACCGTAGAGCGTGGTCTAATGTATACATGGCATTCCAGTGTGGAAGACAAGAATAATTAAAAGACACTCTATTATTGATAAAATACGAGATCTTATCCCGTGGAATTACATTGTCAAAGGAGGGTGCCTCTACATCAGCCGAGATATAATCACCAAGCTCCTCGTCTGTAAGAACTGGGGGCGGACTAGGAGAGTCCAACACAGCTTTGGGGTCTGAGAGGGTTATATGAGCCTTCTCTGACACCTTGGATGACTGCGGCGGCTTGCCCTTGAGACGCACCTTGAGAGGCGCCTCGGCTACGCCTCCGGTGAGTGGTGCCTTCCCTTGTAATTTTGCCACCAGGGGAGCCGATGTTTGAGGTGGCTTTCCCTTGAGGCGTATCTTCAGGGGTGCTTCGCGAGCCGGCGCTTCCCTGATAGCTTGATGCTCATTGGAGGCGCCTTCTGGGGTGGTTTCCCCTTCAGTCGGATTTTCAAGGGGGCGTCGGGAGTCGTCTCAGGCTCCATGTCCGGCTCTGCTGCCGTCTCTGCCTCATCATCAGTGTCGTTGGCTTCCTCCTCGTCAATGGGCTTGTACAAGTCGGAATCGGTGTGAAGTAGGCTTCAATTCCTTTGAAAGGATCGATGTCTGCAAACTCCGTCCGAATGACGCCATTGGTGGATACATACTTCATGCACTGATGGAGCGTGGAGGGCACCACCATGTACTCATGCAGCTATGGTCGACCGAGCAGGATGTTGTAGTTGACCTCGGCATCTACCACATAACAAGTCACCTCTGTTTTGAGGCTGCCAATGTGACACTTCAGTCGGATCTTGCCCAATGGCTCGCTCTTGCTAGCATTGAAGCCACTGATGGTTGTGTTGGAGGGCGCCAGCCGATACATCGGGATCCCCAGCTTAGATAGCAGCGCCTTCGGAATGATGCTTAGGGAAGACCCAGGATCGATCTGAATCCGGCTCACCTTGACCGAGCCAATGTACCCTTATAATACAGCGGTCGATTATGTCGGTGATGCTTGAGCAGCATGTCTTGTTGGGTGAAAGTTATGTTAGGGATAACTTCATCCGCGCAATGACAGTGCACACAAGTAGCTGGGAGGTCTTCAGGCTGCTTGACCTGACTGAGAAGGATTCAGCGTCCTTCAGAGCTTCGCAGAGAGCTTCCGGGAATCTTTAGAAAGATGCAGGAGCTCGAACAAAGACAGGCGCGCAGGTGTACTGGCTAATTGTGCCAGAATGTCGAAGTTGTGAGGCTTGGGCAGCCCCGAAGCATTCTCCTTCCGTAGAGGTCTGTCAAAACGGGCCTCCACCTGCTTCTGCTTATTGGCTGCTGAGGGCTTAGATGGACCTCCTCAGGGATGGTGCTATGATAGGCACCACCTCGGCGGCGGCTTCGCCGAATTGGGAGTTCTGTTGTGCACGCATTTGCACTGGAAGTGCCTCTTTTGTTGAAAAAGAGACTGTGCGGCAAGACTTGATTTCCTATCTTTTGATTTGGAGTAGGGCGTACCTCCGATTGAGTCACCTCGGAGACGAGGTCGGGGTGAACCCAGAGGACCTCTCCTCGAGATGTGGTGAGCGGGGGAGTCCACTCATTGTCACGAATATGTGGTAAATTACCACCTCCATTGTCGCCTTAGGGATGGAGACGACCCCTTGTGTGGTAGTTGGCGGCAAGGTGCCGAACTGAAGCGAAACCACATTGGCCGACACCGTCTTCTTCATAATCGACGGAGATTACATCCGCATTGATCATGCGCTGGATGTAATTTTTGAGGACGTAGCAGTCCTTGGTAGGGTGTCCGACAAACCGATGGTAGTGACAGTACCTTGGGTTGTCACTTTCCCAACTTCTCGGGCCGCTTTGGGTCCGGTAGCTTGATCTGTCACCCTGCTTCAGTATCTCGAAAAGTTGTAGGGTGTCGTCATCATTGAATGAATAAACCTCCTTGGGTCTCGGGCCAGTGGAGGCTTCTGAGTAGGCGCAGATGTGCCTTTTGAGGCATTAACAGTCAATGCCTGTTTCCCCTTTGCTTCTCGTAGAGCTGTTAGCTGCGGACTTTTCCCTTATCGTCAAAGGCGGGGGGAAGCACCCAGAAGACGTGCATTGGCCGCCTTCTTTTCTGCAGCTTCGTTCGTGAGCCGGAGCTCCAGTCAGGAGGGGGAGTAGAGTTGAGCCAGAGCTTTACTGCAGGCAACATGTTCATGCTGCAAGCGGAGAGGAGCGCATGTTCTGGCTTGCCTGGAGGTAGCCTGAAGCAAGCCTGTCGGAAGCGTTCGATGAACGCCCGAACCGTTTCCTTCTCCTTCTGACGTATCTCTATGAGAGACGCCATCGTCATGTCCTTTCCGCCGTCGTAGAAGCGGTCGAGGAAGAGGCGCGTCAGGTCGTCGAAGGACGATATGGAATTATCGGGGAGGCTGCAGTACCAGTCATACGCCACTCCTTTCAGGGCCCCGACAAAGATACTGGTGAGGAGCGCGTCCTCCTTCGGAAGATGCCCTGTCTGTGACTGGAAGTACGTCAGGTACCGTCGCGGAGAGTCCTTTTCGTCGTATGGGGTGAGTGTTTGTGGTTTATACTTCGGGGGATAAACCACCTTGTTCCACTCGAGGGGATAAGGCTGGGGAATGCCCATTTTCTGGCGTTCCTCTTGCCTATTCTTGGACTCGAAGCGCTCCCGCAGGTCTTTGATCATTTCGACCACATCCTCCGTAGAGCTAGGGGTCGGGGAAAGGAGGTACCATCTGGACTGGAGCGTTTGAGGGCTCCGAGGTCCGTGGTGCTTCTGTATCTTAGGGCGCCCGTTGGAGGGGCACACTCGACTCCCCATTAGCTCCTGGGTCAGGACCAGTTGAAGGTGTCCTGATCAAGGCTGACCGCATCTCAAACACTGCTTGGGTCAGTGCTTGCATAGAGGCAGAGAGGGTTTTGAGTCCTCCCTCCAATGAGTCTATGCGCTGGACTATGTCCTGTGACGGTGCATCAGACTCGACATCATCCCCAGCCATGTATACTGTCCTGACGCGGCCAGGAGTGGATGGATTGGTTGAGGCTTCGCTTTCGGCCTCACTCTCATGCGGGGGAGTCACTTCTCCTGGTGTTGGGCCACCCCCAGCCACATTCTGGAGTTCATCTCCAATAGGCGCATCTGCAAGGGTCTGCTTGCCCTCAGCTCCGTCTTGAAGGACCTCTTCGTTTCCAGAACTACCCCCGGCAGTGTCCTGAAGGACATCCTCATTTTGAGGGGCTTCAGGGAGAGTAATCTCGCCTTGATGATGAAGATCCGCCGCAGCTGTGCTTTGGACATCTTCGTCTTCGGAAGGAGGCTCAACAAGGGTCTGGCTACCCCCAGCTTCCTCCAAGGACTTCTTCCTCGACCGAGTGCCTTCAAACACTCCAGAGGTCGAGACAGCTGCCTTGGTTTTCCTCGGCTGGCTTTTGGATGAAGACGGAATTGGCAGTCGTCTTCCGGATTGATGAGGAGTTGGAGACCACGTTGCATGAAGCAACCTTTGGCTCCTCTTCAGCTGACACCTTCGTCCCAAGGCGACGTCGGAGAGGTGTCGATGATTGCAGTCGTTGGAAGACCGACTGTCTTGGTGGAGCTGCCGCCTCGCAACAGTTGATGGTGACCACCGCACAAGTATGCCCCGTAAGAGGCGCATCGTGCTTGTTGGTCGACTCTCCTGACCGGCGCTTGTGAGTGATCACGTTGCGTAGGTCGTTGGAGGAGAGTGGTGCCTTCACACCCCTTCAGACGTATGGTAAGGCCAAACGCCGGGGTGGTCAGGTGAGTGCTGCGCCCCCTGATCTAATACCAAGCAGGCATCACGATCAGTAGTGGGGGAACCACAACATTTGAAGTGACTTGAACGGACCTCAAACGCACAACCAGAGGAGGCGCGGGAGTTCAAGACCACTGAGTTTGCCTCTCTCGACTTGGTTGTGCATGCAGCAGATGCGCCCAGGCGAGATGAGGACTTTGAAGATCGACTCGTTGTTGGTGCAGAAGCACTTGAGTCAACCTTGTACAGCTTGCCATCGGCAGCGCGCATGATGACGCGCGTGCCTCTGGCCGGCTGCTGGCATAGCACGTCTGTGGCGCATGGCCCGTGCCGCCTTGAATTTCTTCGTACCAGCCCGCTGGGGCGCATAGTACTCAGCATCCAAATTCTCCTCGCCATTACAGCGAGTGAGTCTGTCAAAGACAGAGGCTTTTTGTGACGCATCAGAGGTGATGCGTGGGGCATTGGCTGCGCCCCTGCTCCGTCGACGTATCTTCCTCGCCTGAGAGGAGATAGCTGGGGAACGTGGTCGGCCGCACGCTTCCCCAGGAGATGCGCTGCATCGGCGGGCGCACCTTGGTTGCTGAGAACATCAGCAGGAAGGGAAGGCTGGATTGCTGCATCCCCTTCAGTGGTGGTGCCCGAGGCGTCGACCTTGCGCACCCAGGCCGTGCGGATCTTCTTCGGCTTTGGTAGCCGCTTCGAAGGACTCGCACTTCCTTCAGAAATGAACTCCTCGTACGCCTGTTGATTGAGGCGCACGACCAGCGTCTTGTGGGAGGAGCCCACCTTCACGTCGTCGGCCTGTGACACGACTTTCTCAGAAGAGGAGAAAGAAGTCCCCAGCAGAGTCGCCAGCTTGTTTGCCATTAAAATTGTTTGATTGAAAATTTTAATACAAACAGAACAGTGTTACAATGTAGGACTTAGATGTAGTCCTAGGAGTACACTTTTGTTTAAGCTGGGTCCTTAGTGCCAATGGAGCGAGTGGTAATGCGTTGACTCCGTTGACGGGCTGACGACGGTTATCGGTTCTCTGAAGGTGTGGATTGCTCTGGGTGCTGGAGCTTGCTGAGAGGAGGAAGACGTTGAGTGTCTGTATCTGCCTCTCTGATGATTCCTTATATGTTCGTTGTGGATTCTGTCTATGTGTGTGTGAAGGAGAAGATCCTTCTATTTATAGTTTTGCAGGCTGGCTGCTCATGCACGCATGTAGGATGCGCCGGTATGTGGGGACGCCACGTGGAGGTTGCTGATGGAGGTGCGTAGATGATGCGCCCTGATTGAGGGGGAGAACTCTTCATACTACTGTTGTGAGCCGGCACGTAGTAGCAGAGGAGAAGATCTTTCTGTTGCTGAAATCTTGGACGAGTTGAGTCAAAGGACACGTGTCATCGACCCATGGCTCGAAGATCTCGGATTTGGTGGGGGGGATAATCTGGTGAGCTGCGCCTTGATTGGGCGCAGGAGGGCTGCGGCTCATAACCTTTAGGGGTCACAAACTGTTTAGAGCGCATGGCTTTTGAGGCGCATGCAGGCGACTTTCCTTCTGTCTTTCGGGATCAGAGATCAGTCTGGGGCGCATGGCTTTTGAGGCGCATGCAAAGCTTCAACTGGAGACTCTTCTTCTGTCTTTAGGGATCAGTGAAGGGTCTGAGGCGCATGGCTTTTGAGGCGCATGCTGGTTTGGACGCATGGCCGTAGAGGCGCATGGCGATTTGGACGCATGGCCGTAGAGGCGCATGCGGATGGCCGCGTGGCAGTAGCCGTCGGAATAGAGTCATGATGATGCTGACGTTGTCGACGCTTCGTTCTCTGAAAAAGCTGAACTGTTCAGACTTTGGGAAGCGTGCTGCCAACTCTCGTGTCAGTTCAGCATTTAATGTTTGTGACGTTCGATGGACAGCTGAGTGGGCACATTGGTTGGTGTTCCACTCGGTATGGAGATGTGAGGGGGCGCATCTTCTGTGATGCGCCGGGTACTGTGGGACGCGTCTGTGTGATGCGCCTGATGCTGGAGGGCGCGTCCATGTGATGCGCTGTTTGGCTGGCGCATCCGACATGTCCATTAATGACGCGGCTGTCTCGCTCCTCGAGTGCTATAAATAGCCGTTTGGCTGAATTCGAGGCGTCCCGTTCATCCATTTAATGCAAATTCATTGCACAGAATTCGGAGGGTCATCCACTTGGCGCGTGGGTTTGATTTGCCCAGCCTATAAATAGTGGCATAGAGAGAAGGTTTGCTCCTCATTCCCTCACGTACTTCCAACATGAACTTGGATATGTGGGTGCATTCTGTTGACGAAGTGCTCCCGAGGGTGAAGATGAGACATCGTGTTGTCTTCGATGCACTTGAAGGTGACTGTTACATCCAAAAGACGGAGTCGAGGGCTTCTGAGGCAGGCGGAAGGTGCCTGTTGCATCCAAAGATAGGGATGTTCGGGCCTCGTCTCCGTTGTTCCGGAAGAGCCGTAGATCGGAATGGCGGTGCTAGGCTCTCTCTTCCTTCAAAGTGGGTGCCGCCCACTTTGATTGTGTTGAAAGCTCCTTGTGCCATGATTTCGATCACGGTCTTCCTTAGTCTTTGGAGGCTCTTTCGAAGCCTCCCCTGGCCACAGCTTTGCCGTGCTCTTTCTTTCTTGGTTCCAGCCAGAGGGTTAAATGCTTTGTGTAATCGAAGCACTTATCAGGTGACCTGGCTGGAAGAGCAGCACATAACTGGGCTCTGCTCGGCCAGGTGAGCCTGGTTGGAAGAGTTGCTCATAACTGAGCTGTTGAAGGGATGCACTAACTGAGCTGCTGAAGAGATGGTAGGATACGCCTGGCTGGAGGCGCATGACATCTGCTGCGCCTAACTGACAGCGCTTGGTGACTGCTGCGCCTATCGGAAGGCGCATGGTGGTTGCTGCGCCTATCTGGAAGGCGCATGGTGACTGCTGCGCCTATCGGAAGGCGCATGATGGTTGCTGGCTGTAGATCTAGGATCTTTCTTTTGTAGAAATTCTCCTTTGTACAACCTTTTCTAGCCATGTAATAGACTTTTATATATAAATAAAAAGTCCTTCTTCGAATGGCTTATTTGATTTTGATGTCTGAGTTCTGGCGCATATAGTGCCTGGCGCATGGGCTTTCTGGCTGTGAAATTCCATGCTTCTACAATACCGAGCTATAGCATCAAAATACTTGGTCTGGAATCTCTCTCTGAACACCGCCCAAGCAATGGGTACTGCTAATCCAACAGCCTGAGCCGTCCACCAGCTGCGGGCAAGATCTAATAACTGCAGGCGCACCACGGCTACCTTCTCGTTCTCTGGGGTCCTGGCTGCTTCTAGAATCACCTCTGTGTCCTGAAGCCAAGCATCTGCGGCGATAGCATCTTCACTACCGTCGAAGAAGGGAGGGTTTAAGCGCTTGAAGCTGTTGGCCGCGCTGTTACCCTGATGACCGCCCCTGGTCAAAGCATCCGTCACTGCCTGGTGTAAGGCATCTCCTCGACGATCTTGGAAAGCTATCAAGGTCCTGACGAGACCTACCAAAGTGCCATCATCAGGCTCGGCAGGCTGAACTGGCTGGACTGGTGGCTCTCCGTCAGAAGGCATGACTCGAGAGGCTACTCCAGAATGCTGGGCTTGATCCCCGGGTTGCTGCTGATCTACGGGAAGTGCTCCGCCTTGCTGACCGGCAGGTCCAGAAACGATGCCGCTGAAGAAGACGACATGGGGAACAATAAGGAAGGACTAAGACAGATCAACGATACAAGCATATGATCATGACAAAAATCCAGGGATTCAGAAGATACGAGCAAAGATCAAGGGCGAATACTGATTGAGACATCTATTCGATAAACCCTCACATATCTTGATTTACAAGACCTGCATGGGCCACCACTTAAACCATGTTACGCCCAGAACCAGAATACTGGAGAGCGGGGGCAGACATAGCCAACTACGTATATGAAATGGAATCCATCTCGCTATACGGTCACGGCTGTCTAGATACATAAGGGTTTACTACAAGCCAACAGTCTCCTATGGTCATGAACAAGCCTAGTGTCTCAATCACAAGCAAGTAAGTAAATGTCACAAGATGTATGATCATTAAATATACAATAATAAGGCGTCCCAAATATTACATATTCAGCTGATCATGAAGCTAGTCGTTATAAAATGTTAGGACTAGCAAGAGTTTAGTCATACATGATCAACCCTAGGATATGTCAATCATGTTACAGCCCGTAGGCAGACAGCAAGTGAGTGCAATCGAGCTAAACAGGTGCTCGTCGGCTAAACGCCTCAAAAGAATATTTTTACAATAAAGTGGGATATCAAAAATAAACCCACTAGTTGCCCTGGTTACGTCTAGTCGCCACCATCGGGCTGGAAAGTCGGTAGATCCTCTGGAGCTGCTCCGAAATCTGGCCATACAAAACCAGCTGGGTCAGACCCCAGAAAGAGCAAGTGCCACAAGGGAAGCTTCACTTAGGAACTAAAACCAGCAATTAGCACAGAAGATAATAATATATAGTAAAACTGGAGAAAATATAACATCACGAGGATATACGGTAAGATAACCATAGGACCATTCAGATAACCAGGTTACAATCCTTAAACCAAACAAGGACCGGGATTGTAACCCTTCGTCTGAACCGAACTTGGTTTCTCCCATTTATCAGCAAGATAATACAAGAAAATTAGAACATGTAACGATCTATACAGGATCAAGACCAGACTGATTATTCCCCATTCAACAATCACGGCCAAGCAATAAGTACGGCTTGATACTTTAACTAGCTAGGGTTATCACAGGCCTAGTTACTAGCAAGATGCAATGAGATTATTCCACAGCCACAAGCCCTGCAGACCATCCAGGTTACCCAGGTCGAAAATTAGGGGTTGAATTCAGGTGGGTACATCGTCCAGGAAACACATGTACCCTTAGGTAGCTTGAAGGGTGCAACACATAACAGTGTGCTGGAAATGTGCCCTACTCGACGGCAGACTACAGATCCCAAGCGCGCCCAGGTAACGGGATTGCCTGTAGCTGGAAGATCTCTTTATGACTAATGTATTAATCTAGTTATTAGCCTTAGTCCATTTCAGTAGGTACTCCTGACCGCGGTACTCAGGAGTCCCATCCTAGACATGATGCAATACAGGACTGGATTATTTGTACAAGCACAATCGCCCACGGTGTCCAGGTTACTTATAAAGGTCATGTCATGTCAGGTAGCCGTCGCAACAGCTTATCATGATATATCATGTCAGGTTATCAGGTCAAGAGTACTTGTCAGGAGTGCGCCACGACGAGCCACTATCAGGTCATGTCATGTTTACTTGTCAAGAGTGCACCACTACGGGTCACTGTCGTGTCCAGGGTACATGTGCAGGGCATCATAGTGCAAGTATTAAATCAGAAGATCCAAGCTATGCTGAGGTTACAAGGCATGAGTTATCAGTAAAATTAATAATAAAAACATAGAATACAGTCTATAGAAAGCCATGCGGCTCGGGCACATACGGCCAAGGAGGGAATCTATGCGGGAGCAGTCCATGCGACTGGGGGCGGGAACAGCCCATGCGGCTATGTTCAATCAAGGGCGCATGCGGCCAAGGAGGAAATAGGTGTTATGCGGCTCGCATGGGAGGAATCTATGCGGCTAGAATGGGCTCGGGCTCATGCGGCTCGCAGAGCAAAGGTCCATACGGCTAGCAAAGACTTGGTTTATGCGGCCAAGAAGAAAGTGGGTTTATGCGGCTAGAACGCAAGGGCCTCATGCGGCTAGCTGGGTTCATCCCTTATGCGGCTTTGGGAGATTCGAATTCATGTGGCCCAAAGTGGCGGAGGCACATGCGGCTGCAGAAGCAAGGGGGGTGCATGCGACTGAGTGGAGAGACCATGCGGCTGGAAGAAGCGGGTCCCATGCGGCTAGAAGGGAGTAAGCCTATGCGGCTGGAAGTTCTTCCAGTCATGCGGCTGGGAGAACACTTACCGCATGAAATATTCATGCGGTCAAGTCTAAGCACAGTTCATCTTCTCCAAAATTTTGAGAGAAGAATACCATAGGAGCCAAGTTCTCAAGCTCCATAACTCCATCATCCGGAGCCCAAATCCGAACTTCCATAGGTCAAAATGGGACAGAATAAAATTCTCTACAACATGGAACCATCAGAACTTGACAATAACAAGATTAAGTAGATCAAAACCCCAGATTTCCAAAAATAAAGTAAACTTAGATCTACAAGAATCTAGCCATGGAAAGTGGAAATGCCAAGTATTAAAGTAAGTTAAAATGCTGTAAGGAAGAGAATAAAGCAATAAAATTGGAGTTCCTCCATGAAGCAAGTTGCACTTGCCTAGACCCCTCTCTCCCTCTCTCTGGTAGGTGAAGAAGTAATGGAGGAAGAAGAAGAGTAATGAAGAGAGAGAAGGAAGTGGGGTTAATAAATGGTAGTGGTGGTGGTAGGCAGGGGGTTCACCCTTGGTTCATAATGAACCAAAGCAAACCGAGCCAAGCCGAACCAACCCAAGAATAAACCAAGACATGAAGAAAACTAAGCAAGGAATCATGCAATACAAGATAAAATACGTACACGTATTCCAAAATACGTAATACGAACCACAGGCATTACACGCACACACAACGAAATGTCCCATACTTGTGCACGTAGCTGGGGGGCCCTGGGGTAGGTCTAGGACATGGCCATGCAGCGACACGCCGCCCGAAACAGCGCACGCAGCCTCGCACCTGCGCGCGGCCTGCTGCGCGCACGCGCCCTCGTGCGCACGGTTCCGCCTTCGTGGCTCGCTCGTCGGGCCATGCCACGACTCGGGGTTGGTTACTCGGGTAGTCTAGGTATAGGTCGACGTGTCCCAGGTCCTAGAACGGGTCTTCGTTGCGTCGTGTGCGCGACGAAGTCCGTTTCAGCGACAAAAAACAGGCCGAATGCACAGGGCGGAGCAGTGCACGTCGGATTTCTCTGCGCTCGCTCAACGAAAAGCCGTAAAATTTTATGAGCATGGGGGCAAAGGTTGCCCCCACGTGCTCAAGAAATTTCACGCAAAAATACGGCCTGTGCAAAGAGAAACAGCGCACTGTCGGCAGGGCTCGCACGGCCTCGTGCACGGGATCCGTGCACGTGCGTCCGATGCTCGAAACGCCGCTGAAATGACATCAAAACCAAATCCGTCTTCACAAAAGTTTATCAAAATAATATTATCTAAACATCCATGAAGACAGAATCGAAAAACAATAACTTTCTATCCTAAGCGGCATTTCGTCGAACACGTGCCATAAAGGACCGACACGTGTCCGATACCGCCATCAAACGAAGTCAAAATCCAACCAAATTTCGTGGGAAATTCTAAGGCACCTATATGGATGCAAAAATGAAAGAAATTCCAGATTTACTATGGTAGATTAGGGTTTACCTATTGAGTGTCAAAACTCAATGAACGGTGCCCTTGGTTGTCGTGTTGGCCGATTTTCCTCAAGCAAAAGCCTTTGCCTCCTCGCTAACAATGCCAATAGATCCTCCTCTCTTCGACGAGTGCAACAGAATTCGTTTGGGAAGAAACAGACTCCGGATGAAGGAAATATGAGTTTTGGAGAAGGGGATCTATTAGGGTTCACTTGTGGAGGCTAAAACTTCACAAATGAAGAGAAGGGGGAGGGGGTACTGCTGTTGGGCGGCCAGGTGGGGAGCTCTAGGATTAGGTTAGATGCATGGGCTTGGGCTCCCTAGGTTGCTAATAAAGCCTAAGTCAAAAGGCTTTAAAAGGCTATTAGAAAAATGGCTAAAAAATCATTAATCACTCTAAAATTTAACTAATAAAATCTAAATTAATTCTAATGATAATAAATCTAATTCTAATATAGAATTAAGGTTCTAGGTCATGGTTGGCTAAGGTCAAACCACTTATACTACCAAAACACCAATTTAGCTACCAATCAAACCGCGCAACAAGCAATTTAATTAATAAATTATTAAAATTCAAGTAATGCACAATTACTAAAATACCCTTAGTCTAAAAATATGTAATTAGACAATCTAGTCCCATGGTCGAGTCTCCTTGGTCATGGTTAGTCTCCAAGTCAAACAGTCTCTAGGGTTAAACTAGCAACAACCAAAATCATAATTCACCCATCTAAATAATATAAAATAAATAAAGAAAATCCCCAAAAATCATAGTATGATTCAAATATTATTATTAAATGATAAAAAATTACAAAAGTTTAAAATTACCCTCGTTTCAGAAAAGTGGTGGTTACATACTTCCTCGAATCAAACTCATACCTCATCAAATCAATCAACTCAGTATAATGCACCATGCGGTGCAGGACATTACACAATCCATGCTTGGTAATTCACTAGTGAGCGGTTCTGTGAGTTTTTTTACACGAATAAAATTAAATGAAAAAGGGTATAGTAGTTATAATTTATATTTTTGGTGAGGATATAAATAGAATAAATAATAAAACTCCTCAAAATCCAGATTTGGGGTTTTATAAAGCCATCTGAAATTACATTATACCGATTATGGAGGGTTTTGAGCCAACCAAAACTAGTGCCTCAAAAAAATTAGCAAGCAGTGGCTTTCATAAACAGTCGGTTCAAAAATATTCTAGAACCTGTGAAAACATCGTTACCAAGCAGAACCTTAATTAATTTATGAAATTAATGAATCTAGAGGGTAAAGAGAAAGGAGGTAAAAAAATTTTTACAAGGTAAGCTTAATAAAGTCAACAAAAAGATATAGTTAATAAAAATAGGGGTGCATTGAACAACATCAAAAAGTATATAGTTAGAGCATCTTCAACCATATTGTCTTGTTATTTGATGCGAATTCTATGTGGCATGTGGTACAAGACAATGTGTCTCTTTGGTGGCAAAATGATATTCACACATGACAATGAAGTAGGAAAATTCTCTCCAATGCAAAAGTATTGAAAAGACAATAGAAGATACCCTTTTCAACTTCCAAGACAACCTTTTCTTTCCTTTCTTTCTTTCTAAATATTTCATATTCTTAATTGATGATGTGGAAGTAAAGACATTGTGAAGTGCATTGTCTAGAACTAGACAACCAACTTCACAATGTCTTTGCCATGTCAACTTCATAACTTACTTGACATTTGCATTGGATAATGGTCTTTTCAATAAAAACTTATTATTCCTATGTGGCAAAAACTTTTTTCAAACTCACAATAGCATTGGGGATGCTCTTAGTCAGTAACTCAATTACTTGGAGATGTTTGACTGTATTAAAGTGTAAATTACCTCAACATTAAATACTTGGACATTTTCTAGATAGTACCCCTCCACTTCCCACATCCACCCCACCAATGGCGAAATGATAAATATCCACTATTTTTTTTCATTTCCATTCTACTTCTATATAGAAAGTTGGTTGAATTGTATCTAAATACTCTGAATTATCCTCGAGTTACAAGTTAATATCCTAAAGTATTAAAATTGATAACTTGCTACCTTAAACTTACAAAATTTAAATATCCTTAACTATTAAATTTTGTGACTTGTTACCCTACACTATTAAAAGGAAAGAAGATATATTATTGTGTTCTTCTCCTGCCTCCCCGACTTTCTCACTCTTAGACAATTCCATTGCCCATGTCCCTCCTTATCAACCCACCTTCTAAGCGGCTTGACCCACCTATTTTGGATGATCCTTTTCAAACATCTCCATCATCGATTTGGTCATCTTTAGGGTGAACTCTAGATTTTGGGAAGATAAAATAGGGGTTTAATGAAATGATTGTTAAAAAATGGTCATGTACTTTTCATGGCCTTTCATTTGGTTTTTTTATAAAGGCACACCACCATTGTTAAGGGGCATCACTAGATAGGGGCTATCCATAGATTTTGTGATTTTTTTATTAGAGCCACAAAATTGATTGGGAATAACACATTCTCCTCTCTCTTTTGTAACATCCCACTCTTCCTATTCTTCCTACTTTCTTCTCCCCAGTTCACTTCTTCCTCCTCTTTCAACCCTAAAAGGTGTTGCACAAAATCTTTCTATTTCCCTTCTTCTCTATTTTTGAACAATTTTTTTTCCTCTTCCAATTCTATTTTTTTAAAATTTTGTTTTTAGCTATGTGATTCTCATGTATCTATGTCGTCCGCAACCCAACAAAATGTGTCAAATTTTGAAATTGGAAATCCTAATACTAAGTTCTAAATTTTGGAAAAACAGTCCTTAAAAAATCATTAATCTAAAATTTAGTGGAGAATAAACTAAGTTTTATACTTAACTATGTAATGCCCCCTAACAATTTTAAAATGATATTATGGTGAGTAATTTTTAAAATTTTTTGCGCCCCCTAACAATATGGTTTGTGCGTTATAAATAACATTTAATTTGGACGGCAATTTAATATAGGGTATCAACTTGCAAAATTTTAAAAGTTTATGGTATGAATTTACCTATAAAATAGTTTAAGATAGCAAGTTACATAATAGTTTAGGATAACTAGTAGCAAATTAGCATAGAAGGTTAGAAGAAAAATAATAATTATATTATTATTATTATTATTATTATTATTATTATATATTATATTATTATTATTATTGTTATTATTATTATTATTATTAATTATATATGTACACACACAAGCACATACACTTTTTTTTGAGGTGTTCTTTCTCCAGCTGGGCCATGGTCCAAAGCCACCCAGCCTCCCAGGAGAGAATTCGAATCCGAGACCTATGCTCGGACGGCCCCTCGCACTACCACTAGGCTAAATATATATATATATATATATATATATATAATATATATATATATATATATATATATATTATATATATATATATATATATATGTCTTTTGGACCGGCCTTCCAAAGTTCAAACCATCTTAATGCCCGTACTCGGGTTACAAGCTCAAGCTACTGAGCTATATATAATATATTTTGAAACTGGGTACTTTATTTATTTCTTGTAGCACAACTACATTTACATAGCCTGGCCAGTGGCCGGCCTCATCAATACTTTCACATCATATTCAATGTTATGAATAATTCTTCTGACTTGTGTTTTCTGTCTCTCAAAAATATGTTTGTTTCGCTCCTCCAAATATGTCAAACCGTCGCCACAAATCTATTTCAGGCTTCGTTATACCAATCTTTTCCTCTCCTCTGATTCCTTTGCAGTTCCTGATCAATTGTAATGTTCTAGTCTCTAGCGCCTCCCAATGGCAGTTGGAGTATGCGTTGCACTTGCCATATGTCCCAAGCCATACTGCAAGTGAAGAACATGTGACTAATAGACTCCAGTGTATGACCGCAAAGCACACACTCTTTGTCCCCTGTCCCGACACCGAATCTGAGGAACCTGTCTTGCGTCAGAAGTCGTCCCATGCACATTTGTAAACACATAACTGCATCTTCCGCACGACACCCTTTACCCAAACTACTTCCGCATACTCCCACTTAAGCGAGTGAATCCGACACTTCTCATAGACATCCCATTGGCTAAACTTATTGTTGCCAGATTCTACCCAAATCCATTCATCGGCATCCAGACTTGGGTCTATGCGACATGCTTTTATTTCATCCACAAGGAATCGAGCTTCACCATGTAGTTCAGGCTTCTAAACCCCATAATGAATAATATCACTCACCCATTCTATATGCTGTAGATGCCTAGCTGGTCTCCAACTGCGCCTATCAGCCAAACTCCGATGATAATCCACGGATCGAACCAAAGCTCCGTCTCCCTGCCATCTTTGAAGACTCTGAATATCATCCCCTTCAGCTTCGGTCTGTAAGATAAAATTCTCTTGCACACCACCGAGGGATTATTATTAACTCGAGCCTCCCAAAAATTCTCAGACGAGAAGTATCGACTCTTCATCCACTTGGCCCACAATGAATTATAGGTAATACATTTCCACGTCACTTTCAGCCCTGCTACCTCCCGAAGAGCTCGCAGAGATCGCAAACCTACTCCCTCGTCTCTTGGCCGGCAAGTGACTCCCAGCCAATGGCATGCACTCCGCCTCTCCAGATAAAATTTGCACATATCCGCTCTATTCTAGATATAGTAGCCGAAGGTAAAAGGATGGCATGCAGCCAGTAATTAGCTACCGTCGTTATAACGTTTTTACCAACTCAATTCGACCACCGAAGGACAGACACTGGGCTTGCCACCCGTCTATTCTTCTTTGCACATAATCTACTAGGCTGCTGCACTCCCGATCCCTCGTGTAATTTACTGCAAGCGGTATGCCCAAATATTTAACCGGTAGATCTCCGCGTTCTACTCCTAGGATCAGTGCTTTCTCTTTCTCCACACAATGAGTGTTAAAATAAATCTTAGTTTATCACAGCTAAGTTTAAGCCCTGTAAAATTGCCAAACCTCTCCAAAATTTCTGCCAACTTTTGTAGTCCAGCTCTCGATGGGACGATAAATACAAGTAAATCATCCGCATATATCAAGTGTGATATTTGAGGATTAATCTGTTTATACAGAGGTGTAATCTGTCTCCTTATCACTGCAGAATGCAGTAAGCAGGAGAAATATTCCATCACAATAGTAAATAAATACGGGGATAGAGGGTCACTTTGGCGAAGACCCGATTACTACTGAAGAAATCATGCGGCTGGCTATCAAGCAAAACCGAGAATGTCGGAGTGGATATACATTCCCTTACCCTATCCATCCAAACTACATCGAATCCCATAGCGAGCAGCACCTGACAGAGGAATTCTCGATTAACTGTGTCATAGACCTTCCGAAGGTCAATTTTGATACATGCCTTCTGACCTCCCTCCTTGTTGAATTGTCGTACCATCTCATGGGCTAACAAGTTGTTATCCGCTATATCTCTTCCTTTTATGAAAGTAGCTTGGCAAGGAGAGATCAGTTCTTTCATAATTCCCTCCATGTGTGGCACATCATCGAAGTGATGATTTTGTAGATGAAATTACAACATGTTATAGGCCGAAAATCACATAAGGCGGTGGCGCCTTCCTTCTTCGGAATTAACGTGAGAAAAGTGTGGTTCATCTCACGCACTAACCGTCCATGCTTGAAGAAGTCTGAAACCACGTCGAAGACCATCCCTTTCAGCTCTCCCCAATGAGTCTTATAGAACCCATCCCCGAAACTGTTAAGCCCAGGCGACTTGTTCGGATTTGCCCGCATAACAATATCTTCGACTTCCTTCATCGACACTGGCACCATGAGAGACTGATTCCCCAAGTTGGTGACCAGCTTTTTACAAACCAGTTTTGGGAAAGCAATCAAATAGTTAGTTTGATATACAGCTCGGAGAAGAACCTTACTGCCTCTGTTTGGATATCCCTTTGGCCTGCCACTTCATTGCCGTCATGACCTATCAACCTGGATATGTGGTTCCTGTGCTCCCTCATGCGAACGACGTTGTAGAAGAATTTTGTGCTCCAGTCTCCTTCCTTAAGCCAAGTACACTTCGCCCTCTGTGCTCATTCGATTTGCTCTAGTTGCCGCAAATTGCCTAATTCATGGCTCAATTTTCTTTCTTCTTCCGCAACCGTCGTGTCCATCATATTCGCCTGCAGCTGCACCTGAAGGATTCGCAGCCTTGTCTCCACCTCTCGAGTTTATGCGTGGGCAACGACTTGTACCACTCTTGAGACTCGCCTTCGTCTCCTTCAACTTGGTAAGAAGCTGAAACTCGGTCGCGAAGAACTCCATGTTGCCTTTGGATCTCCACAGTCTATTAGCGAATGCATGTATCTGGCGAAGAATGGTCGATTCCCAGGAATACAAGACCACCAGTTACTCCAGTATTATAGTGTTTCCTCAAGTTCTTCGTCTGTAAAAACGGCCCGCTCTCCATTGTTGATCATCTTCGACGCAACATATTTCATGCCCGTCCGTGTTACGCTGGGAAGGCCGGACGCAGTCCGCCCATGATTTACTCCGAACCTGCTCCGTATCGATCGTTTTCCCTTTATCTTCTGCCGAAGCCCTTCTCTCTCCCGATTCCTATTCGACCCCTCCTCAGTTATAGCTACCTTCCCTCCTTGGTCTTGTTGTTGCATCCCGACCATCCCTGCTACTGTATTCCGCGACTTTATTCCTATTGTGGAGTGGTTATTGTCCTCGCCTGCCATTGCTGCGCCGATCCGCCCGGCGACTTGGTTCGCCCCTTCTTCTCATATGTCGCCTTCGTTACCCCTTCCGTTCCAACTTTGCCGCTCCATATTGTTCCTACGACTAGCAACTGTAGGCTTCTTCCTCCTCCTTACCGTCGTCCACCCCCCCTCAGCCGTCGGTCCGCCCGTTAGTTCCCCGTCAGCCGCTCTCTCTTCCGCCTTGTGAACTCCAGATCCCAGGCTAGACGCCCTAACCCTAAATTGTCTCCTCCCACTGCAATTTTTTTAACAATAATATATATATATATATATATATAATATATATATATATAAGCTTGGAAAGGGCTCAAAAATGTGCCGTCTAAGCCATTTGTTTGTCACATACTAATTAACAATAAAAATACTTGGAAAGGGCTCAAAAATGTGCCGTCTAAGCCATTTGTTTATCACATACTAATTAACAATAAAAAATATAACCATTATAATAAACTACCACCGTGAAATATGTATATCCTAAAAATAATTTGAAAATCATTATAATAAATGTATAAATAACTTAAAATCCTTATAACTATTTAAACATATATCTAAATCTCTCTCTCTCTCTCTCTCACACACACACACACACAAACACACACAAAACACACACACACACACACACACACATATATATATATATATATTATATATATATATATATATATATATATATATATATATATATATATATATATTAAAAGTTAAATATTTAATTTTAAACTAACTACATGTTATTATCTAAATATATATCCAAAATTCTAAAAAACAATTTTAATTAAAATATATTAAATATTTAAACTACATGGTATTATCTTAAAATATATCTAATATACAAAGAACACATTTTAATAAAATATATTAAATATTTTAACTCTATTTAAACTAACTACATGATATTATCTAAACATATATACAAAATTTTAATTTTTTTTTTGATGCACATGCATTTCACGTGCATTACTAGTATTTTACAATTGATGTCAACATTGATGGCAAGTTTTTCCTTCCTACTTTGGGGAAAAATAACATTTATGGTGGAGAACTCACTTTTCTTAATTAAGTTTAGTTTATATAAATCAAAGATACAAAATATACAAAACAGATAATTAAGTTTTTTAGTTTCCAAAATTTTTATTTGTTAAACACGTCCCCAGAAAGAGAGGAAAAAAAATCTATTCTACTATATAATAGGAAAACTTAGATGGTAAAACTTTTAAATTTCGAAAATACCCTTACATACTTATACTAATTAAAAATAGTTCATTAATTTTAATAAGGACAACTTAGTAATTAGGAAGACTACCTTTTGGTCTTCCTAAAGAATCTTCCTAAACTAATTAAGAAATATTAAAATACGTACAAGACACTAGGGCTGAAAATCGAACGAACAAGCTAGAACAAAGAGTGTTCAAGCTTGGTTTGACTTAACTATCGAACGAGTTTGATTCGAGCCGGGCTTGGACCGAGCCGAACACGAGCCGAATGCGAACGGTTTGTATTGTTTTACAGCCCTAGTAGTAAGTATTTATAGGACATGTTGTATAGACTATCACACTGTTTCTCTCAAGTTTTAAAGACTTTTTTTATTGAATTACTTATGCTCTTTACATCATAATTTACCATCATATAAAGAACAAAAAAATGAATAAAATGTCAAAGACAAAATATTTTTGTCTATTAAAAAAAGGTATTACATATTAAAAAAGTCCTAATATGAGAGACCGAACCGAGCTCGAGCCTGTTTGTGAACAAGATCGAGTCGAACAACCTATGGTCGAACTCGGTATCGATTAGTCCACGAACGAGCTTAAATCGAACTTGGACCGAGCCGAGCACGAGCCGAATGCGAACGGTTTGAATCATTTACAGCCCTGCAAGACACGTGCACATATGCTAGTGTATATAATACCGGGCCGGTATGTCAGTGGTATGGTTTGTGTGTGCACACACCTCAACAAAAGCAATAATGCTAACTTTACTACCAAATTCTTACAACCTTCTTACAACCTCACTCACCCACCCCTTACATATGGGTCCCACCGGGTCCCACCATCTCTCACACCCCCTGCTACATGGACTCCATCCGACCCCACCACTTACTCTCCTCCTCCAATCGAAGCCCGACACGTGACAGATTGTAGGAGGTTGTAAGCATTGGTTGTAGGCATAGCATTGCTCCAACAAAAGTGGCAGTCTCTTTCATGTAATTAAAGCTGCATCAATGTTTTGTTCACGTGCACAGCGTGTACACGCCTAAGCTTCCAGCATAAGGGAGCTATTTACCAAAGTTGGAGGGATCGGAACGAAAATTTCCCTTCCTCTCTTTTTTCCCCCTCTACTTCCACCCCGACCTCGTTCCGCCATTCCTCTTCGACCAGCGATCAAAATTTAGTGAGACTTTTTTTCTTAACATTTAGTCTTTTTTTTCTCTCTCAATATTTATATGTATGTTCCATTCTT
>JANAVB010021063.1:0-49611 GCA_029216955.1 Iris pallida
AAGACCTTTCGAAAATCCTCGAGTTAGAGCCGTGGGTCCAACAGCTAGATGAACAATGGGAAAAGTGCTTCGAGCAAAGAGAACCTCCCACTGAGGATGAGGTCATACAAGTTAATCTTGGTGATGAAGCCTCCCCGAAACCGATCTTCATCAGCCAGAGTCTGACAGATGAAGAGCGAGAGTCGCTGCTCCAACTCGTCAAAGAGTATATCGATGTGTTCGCCTGGAGCTATAAAGATATGCCAGGATTAGACCCCGAGATCGTACTCCACAAACTCAATATTCGTCCGGATGCAAAACCTGTCAAGCAACAGCAAAGACGGTTTCGTCCCGATATCATGAATGCTATCGAAGCCGAGGTCAATAAATTAATAGCCAGCGGCTTCATTCGCGAACAGCAGCATCCAGACTGGATAGCCAACATAGTACCAGTTTTCAAGAAGAACGAGAAGATCCGAATATGTATTGACTTCCGGAATCTGAATGAGGCATACCCTAAAGATGAATTCCCTCTCCCTATCACGGATATTATGATCGACAATACCTGCAGCTTCGAACGTATGTCCTTCATGGATGGCTTCTCAGGATACAACCAGATCAAGATGTTCCCTGACGACGAGAAGTACACATCATTCCGAACACCAATTGGTACATATTGCTACACCGTTATGCCTTTCGATTTAAGGAATGCTGGCGCCACTTACCAGAGAGCTATGAGCGTCATCTTTAGAGACCACTTGCGCAAGACAGTGGAATGCTACGTTGACGACATCGCCGTCAAAAGTCATTCGAAGGAAGATCATCTGCAAGATCTCAGGACAGTGTTCGACCTAATGCGAGCACACAACTTAAAGATGAACCCTACGAAATCATTCTTGGGTGTATCCAGCGGGAAATTCCTAGGTTTCGTCATTACTTCTCAGGATATTCACATCGACCCCGAGAAAACAAAGGCAATCATGGAGATGGGTCCCCCGAGAAATCTCCGCGAACTCCGAGGCCTCCAAGGCAGGCTAGCTTACATCAGGAGATTTATCTCTAATCTCTCCGGACGATGTCAACCATTCACCTATCTCATGAAGAAGGGAGTCTCTTTCGTATGGGATGAGGAATGTCAGCGCGCTTTCGACAGTATCAAAGAATATTTGTCGAATCCTCCAGTCCTGGTAGCTCCTGTTGCTGGGAAGCCATTCCTGCTCTATGTGCGAGCTATGGAACATTCTCTTGGTGTCCTATTGGCACAGAACAATGATGCGGGCCATGAACAAGCTATATACTACCACAATCGGAAGATGATTGGGCCAGAATACCGATACACGACCGTAGAGAAGGAATGCCTTGCTCTCGTGTTCGCAATCCAGAAGATACGACACTACGTCACGGGACAAACCAACCACATAATATCGCGGAACAACCCCCTCGCGGTCCTCATGACCAAACCTGGGGCACTCAGCTCTCGCCTTGCTACCTGGGTGATATTACTATCACCATACCACATGATCTTCGTCCCGCAAAAGGCTGTTAAAGGCCAGGCTCTGGCAGACTTCTTAGCAGCCCATCCAGGCTCTAAGACGACCAGGGTATATGAAGAGATACCAGACGAGGTCACCAGTTCAAATGCAGTCTCACATGATGCCATCTGGCGAATATTCTTCGACGGCGCTTCAAGAACTGGACCCAAAGGCAATATCATCGCTGGAGTTGGAGTAGTGCTGATTTCTTCCTCCGGCTTGGTGATCAATCGGGCCTACTCACTCACAGAGCCCTGCTCAAATAATGTGGCTGAGTACAATGCCTTGGTCATTGGCCTCCGACTCGCAAAGGAGCTGGAGGTAGAGTATCTTAAAGCATACGGTGACTCACAGTTAATCGTCAATCAGATTCGGGGGTCGTACGAGGTCCGCCAAGAAGACATGATCCCGTATCATCGAATAGCAAACGATATCATCTCGTCTCTGGGAGGATTCTTCATAGAACATGTTTCCAGACTCCAGAACATTGAGGCTGATGCACTAGCTGGTTTGGCCGCTTCCCTAGCTGTGCCAAATTACGCTCGTCATCAGGTCGACATAATAGGCCGTGAACTGGTCTGTCCTAAGGATAACATTCGATGCATTGAAAGCTACTCCGCTCTTTCAGTCGATGAAGCACCAGACTGGAGACAGCCGTTCATCGACTTCGTAGTATACGACATCCTACCAGAGAATCCGTAGGAAGCTACTTCTATCAGAAGACGTTCTCTCAGATTTTTCTATGATACGAAGACGAAAATATTGTATCGTCGATCTTATGACGGGTTGTTGCTTCGGTGTCTGTCAAATACAGAAGCCAAGGAAGCCGTGCGCGAGGCCCATGATGGTGTCTGCGGAGCCCATCAACCTGGCCCGAAACTGCAAGACCGCCTTTGCCGAATGGGCTATTACTGGCCCACGATGGTAGCAGACGCAATAGATTATGCACGAAAGTGCAAAGCCTGCCAAATCTATGCCGACTTCATCCACCAGCCATCTGAGTTCCTACATCCGACTGTGGCCTTCTGGCCATTCGAAGCATGGGGTATGGACATCGTCGGCCCAATTACCCCACCTTCGTCCAGAGGGCACCGATTCATACTCGCAATCACCGATTACTTCTCTAAATGGGCAGAAGCCATCCCATTGGCAGAGGTAAAAACTTCAAACGTGATCAGCTTCCTTAAGCATCATGTCATCTACCGCTTTGGACTGCCCCGAAGGATCATTCACGACAATGGACCACAGTTCGCAAGCCACGCATTTTATCGGTTCTGCGACAAGCACCGAATTCAGAATATTGCTTCGACACCCTACAACCCAGCAGGCAACGGGTTAGCAGAAGTATTCAACAAAACCATAATCAAGCTACTCAAGAAATTCGTGTCCTCTAACAAGCACGACTGGAACGAGAAGCTCGGCGAATGCTTATGGGCGTATCGCACCACAGTTCGAACAGCCACCTGGAATACACCATTTTCCCTGGTGTACGGGAGTGAGGCAGTCCTCCCATTAGAGACTCAGATCCCCTCACTCCGCGTCGCCCTCACACATCAGTTGACGATAGACGAAAACCACCATCGCCGACTACAGGAATTAGAGGCCCTAGACGAGAAACGCCTGTTAGCTCAACAACGAATTAAACTATATCAGGCCAGAATCTCCGGAGCTTTCAACAAGAAGGTCAAGGTCAGAACATTCCAAGTAGGCGATCTCGTTCTGGCGGTTCGGAGGCCGATGGATATGACGCATAAAACGCCGATAAATTCCAACCAAAATGGAAAGGCCCGTTTATCATCGAAGCTGTATTCTACAATGGCGCCTACCACCTCGCAAAACAAAATGGAGACTTGCTCATGTTGCCCATCAACGGCAAGTTCCTGAAGAAGTATTATGTCTGAAACAAAATCCTCGAGATATCTCAGAGTGTCGAGTTATGTACCTCCCCGTACCACTGAACTTATATTCTGGTTCCATGTATCGAGTCACGTGCCCATTGGTACCTCTGAACTCATTCCTACATTTTCTAATCATTCGAGCCACGTGCCTGCTGGTACCGCCGAACTTACACTCACCATTCTCCAGATTTTCGAGTCATGTACCCTCTCGTGCCGCTGAACTCACGTCCACAACATCCCAGATTATCGAGTCATATGCCCGCTGGTGCCATTGAACTTACATTTTCACAATATCGAGTCATGTACCCGCTGGTGCCTCTGAACTCACATCTCGGTCATTCTTCTAGATAGTAAGTCATGTATGATCATACCTATGAACTTTCTTCCTATAAGAGATCCTCCTTCATGATCCACTACCCGCACTTCCAGTGCACAAAAAGGGTAACGGGTCCACAAACTTCCAAAACGACCATATCGATGCTACCTCTGAGTCGTTTCACTTCTGCCAAAAACAAATCACCTCCTACATAAAACTTCCATGTCCTCATTACCTCTGAGTCATTTTATGTACCCCCCTCTTCATTGAGCCCACTCCTGCCATGTCCTCATTACCTCTGCGTGGGAAGGCTCCGTAGAAGAAACCTCCATACTTGCCATGTCCTCATTACCTCTGAGTAAGTATGTCAGTTCCCTTTCAACCTATTACTTGTACCCATAACCAGAGTACGACAAGGATAATAGGTCCACAAATGTCCTCTGTTGACCATAAATGTCCTCTGTTGACCACAAATGTCCTCTGTTGACCACAAATATCCTCTGTTGACCATAAATGTCCTCTGATGACCACAAATGTCCTCAGTTGACCAAATGCTGTACTGGGTCTCCAGTACACGCCCATCCCTTCCCTATCATACCTGGGAGCCCAGTTGCTCCCTGGCTGTTTGCCATTGATTGTAAAAGAACAGAACAATTATCGGAGGACTGAACTTAGACTCACAATACAAACTCGCTCGCACAAAGAAAGCCTAGGGATGAAAACCTAGGTACAGCAGACTAAGTGCGATTGTTTATTTTTGATTCTGGAGGGTGACGATAGCTCGGGAAAGCGACGGCCGCTCTGCCTTACTCCTTGGACGATCAGTATGCAGTCTTGACTCGGGGAAGATTTGCTCGGCGTTGACGAAGAAAGGCTCTTCTTGCTCCTCTCTGGTTGCTCTCTGGGCTTCTCTCTCTCTCTGTGATTGTCACGAAAAAAGGGGAACTCTCTCTCTGTGGGTATCTCTCTCTTCTTATTTTTTTTTTTTATTATTGCCGCCCTCCTTTCTTTTTTTTTTATGGGAATGCTGCTGGCTATTTATAAGGGTGGGATGTGATTATTAGGGTTTACTATCTGTTTGGAATGTCGGCGCTCCTTCATTCTATCTGGACCCTTGATCTTGATCATAACGAATCTCGGCCACTAATGCGGATAGCACCAAATCTTATGAGCAGTTAATGCTGATTGCTTTAAATCTTCGTGATTGGTTATGCTAATATCTGATTGCTCGTCACGTGTCTTGCTGATGATGTCAAATTCTCGTTGGGATTCGGTCGAATCTTCAATGCCACATCTTTTGATTGAAGATCCTGCCAGGGCCGCATAGAGTGGCCAATACTTGAACCGCAGGGAGATACCCTTCATGAGCCGCATGAGTCAACATCTCGTCGAGCTGCAGGGGACGAACTTTCCGTGAGCCTCATATGCGTGGTCTTTACGAACCGCAGGAGACGACCTCTCCATGCCGTATAGTTTCTGTGGGCCGCATGTGGTATTGAGCCGCATAGGCCGGCTATGAGTGGACCGCATATGGCGGATTTCTGTTAATCATATTAGAATGACGCCTCACGGAGCCGCATGAAGCTGTCTTTAACCGAGCCGCATGAGACTTTTGCCACGTGGCAACATAGGATTTCTGACAGATCGGGTCAGAGATCTTCTTCTTTTTTCGAAGAATCTGTCATTATGGCAGAGCCATTATGACACTTTATGTCAGAGACGTCGCAGCCGTCGAGTCGTGTCAGAGCATTAAATGAGGCCATTACTCCAATGGCCAACTGTAGGGGGGGTCACATGTGGCATCGATTTGAGCCGCATGTCCCCGAGCCGCATGAGTCTGGGGGTCTCCTTTTGGCCGCATAAAGCAACTCCAGTATGAACCGCATAGGCTTGCTGTCCAGAGCCGCATGGGTCATTATGCCTTTATTTCTAATATTTTCCATGCTTCTACAGGACCCCCTTCAAAGTTTTCAATTTGTAAAATTGGAACACTTTGAATAAGAAGCATGGCCCCGTTCATGCCGCATAAGTGTCTCAGCCGCATAGAGTTAGCTGTCCGCATAGACTCTTTTCCACATGTCCTGATTAAATGCTCTTGATTTGTTTTGATTTCATGCCGTCTCTTGGGGGAGGATCCTAAGGGTTTTTTCCTTCTGATTGTCCAGTTTGCCTCGATAGCCGAAGGGTCGATCATGTCGTTCGAGTCGTTCAGTAATCCTTCTTTTTTCTATAAATAGGCGGGTTTTAGATTTTTCTTGACTGAAAACTCCTGTCTTGTTTTCTTCTTCAACTGACAAACAGTAATGGCGCCTAGGGTTTCCAAGATTGTGAAGAAGGCCGCGGCGAGGAGAAAGAAATCGGCTTCGTCGTCGACCGTCGCACCCCCCATCTGCCTTGATGTGCACGTCGCCATCGAAGGTAATAACCTATATAGAAGATTGGGTATTTTTTGAAACCCTAACAGGGTCTGCTCTACTGTCTCCTCCGTGCACGCAACCACGTGACCCACATACACGTTCCCTGATTGAGCCGCATGGGGTATACCCCATGTCTGAGCCACAGACGAGTTACGTGATTCGCATGCACGTCCATGAAACCCTAATAGGGTCCGATCTACTGCTTACTTTGTGCACGCAACCACATGACCTGCATACACGTCCTTTGATCGAGCCGCATGGGGTATACCCCATGTCTGAGCCGCATACGAATTACATGGTCGGCCTACACGTCTCATGCATGGGAGCCGCCTGTGAGTTGTCTTTAAACGTGCCGCATGACTATTTTCTGAATATCTTTTTATTTTGTCTTTCCGTCTTTGATTCTTTCAGTATCTCCGCTGAGCGCTGAGGTTGCAGTCACAGAGGAACCGCCACCCCCTGTCATCGACCAGGGGTCTCCCTCTGTTAAGGAAGAAATGAAGAAGGAAGACTCGTCGTCTGCACAGGATAGTCTCTCTCCGAGCGTCGAAACAACTGGGGGTGATAGCTCGGGGAATTCTGATACTCCTATTCCAGATGAAGATCTCTTCCAACTGCATCCCTCGTATGTGAAGTGGTTGAGGGATTGGTATATGCGTTCCTGTAACTAGGTTTTTAGGAATTCCCTGCAGATATCATGTTCCTATCTGTTTCCTGTGGTTTGTGTCTTTCCTTTCCATCTGAAGAAGTGGTAAAGAATTTCCTTTAGTTTTGCTTGTTAATTGCGAGAATGTAGCTGAACTTTTTAATGAAAGAAATGTATTTGCTTCCCTCCTTTCTTGTCATGATTTACTTTCAATAGGATATTCTGTGTGAACTTTGTATCCCTGGTGTACCCCACGATAATTTGGATTATGACTGGCATGCTTATCCTGAAAGAATGGGGTAATGTCAAGTCTGGGGACTTTATTTCCCAACGGGATCTTTGCTCATTTGGGCGACGTCGTTGCCTCTAGAGCGGTGTATCGAACTAGTCAGTGGTTTGAGCGGTCGACTGCCTCGCCGAAAGACCATTTCTTGACGTTTTGTGGCCTCCGGATCATAGTTGTTCCTCTGTCTTATCCTGCTTTTCTCTTTATTTCTATCTTGTAGCAGTGATATAATCCCGGAGGATGTGAAACTTCGAAAATAGATATGTTTCATCTTCATCTTGTACTTGCGGTGTTTATGGAATTTGGACTTGCTGGGGGATTTATTTGTGACCTGTTATCCTAGGCGTACCTTGGTTTTAGGTACGGATAACAGTTTAGATAGGATGTCCGGGACAGTCACAACAAAGTGGTCATGGATGTTTTTGGTACTGGGGGAAGGAATGCCGTAGAGCAGCTGGGCTCCCGGGGCGCGGTAAGATGGTGGATTTATGCTAAGAAGCTTAGCGAATGAATATTTGTGGACCTATTACCCTTGGCGTACCCTAGTTCAGGATGCGGATAATAGGGTGAGAGGGAACCGAACACATTTGCTCAGAGGTTATGATGACATGGCAAACATGAAGGTTTTATCCTGAAACCTTCCTGCTCAGCGGTAATGAGAACATGGCAGGAGAGACTTTTCGGAAGCTATTTGTGGTCAACAGAGGACATTTGTGGTCAACAGAGGACATTTGTGGTCAACAGAGGACAGTTGTGGTCAACAGAGGACATTTGTGGTCAACAGAGGACATTTATGGTCAACAGAGGACATTTGTGGTCAACAGAGGACATTTGTGGTCAACAGAGGACATTTGTGGACCTATTATCCTTGTCGCACCCCGGTTGTGGGTACAGACAATAGGTTGAAAGGGAACCATCATACTTGCTCAGAGGTAATGTGGACATGGTAAGTATGGTGATTTCTTCGACGGAGCCTTCCCACTCAGAGGTAATGAGGACATGGCAGGAGTGGGCCCAATGAAGAAGGGGTGCATAGAATTACTCAGAGGTAGGAGGACATGGAAGTTCTATGCGAGGGGGCGGTTTGTTTTTGGTAGAGGTGAAAACGACTCAGAGGTAATGAGGACATGGTCGTTTCGGAGATTAGTGGATCGATTACCCTTTTGTGCACTGGGAGCACGGGTAGTGGATCATGAGGGAGGATCTCTTTCAGAAAGAAAGTTCAGAGGTATGATTATACGTGACTTACTATCTGAGAGAGTGACCGGAATGCAAGTACATAATTTGGATTTCTAGAATATTGAGGAAATGAGAGTTCGGTGGCACCAGCGGGTGCATGGCTCAGTAATCTGAAATATTGTGGATGTGGGTTCAGTGGTATCAATGGATACATGACTCGATAATTTGGAAAATGGTGGGTGCGAGTTCAGGGGTACTAAGAGGGTACATGACTCGATAATTTTGGAGAATGTTGGGTGCGAGTTCAGGGGTACTAAGAGGGTACATGACTCGATAATTTGGAGAATGCTGTCTAAACATAGTATTTCTTCAGAAACTTGCCGTTGACGGGCAACATAAGCAAGTCCCCATTCTGCTTGGCGAGGCGGTAGGCGCCGTTGGAGAACACGGTCTCGATGACAAATGGACCTTCCCATTTTGGCTGGAACTTGCCTGCGGTTTTGTGAGTCATGACCATTGGTCTCCGAACTGCCAGAACGAGATCGCCCACTTGGAATGTTTGATTTTGACCTTCTTGTTGAAGGCTCCTGAGATACGTGCTTGGTATAGCTCGATCCTTTGCTGGGCTAGTAGGCGCTTTTCGTCTAAGGCCTCAACTATTGTAATCGACGTCGATAGTTATCATCCGTTATCAATTGATAAGTGAGGGCGACGCGGAGTGAGGGAATCTGAGTTTCCAGTGGGAGGACTGCCTCACTCCCGTATACTAAAGAGAATGGTGTATTCCCAGTAGCTGTTCGAACTGTGGTGCGATAAGCCCATAAGCATTCGCCGAGCTTCTCGTTCCAGTCGCGTTTGTTGGAGGAGAAAACTTCTTGAGGAGTTTGATGATTGTTTTATTGAATGCCTCTGCCAACCCGTTTGCTGCTGGGTTATATGGTGTCGAAGCGACATTCTGAATGCGGTGCTTATCGCAGAATCGGTAGAATGCACGGCTTATAAACTGTGGACCATTATCATGGATGATCCTCCGCGGCAGTCCGAAGCGGTAGATGACGTGATGCTTAAGGAAGCTGATCACGTTTGAAGTCTTAACTTCTGCGAGTGGGACGGCTTCCGCCCATTTGGAGAAGTAATCGGTGATCGCAAGTATGAAGCGATGTCCTCGGGAGGAAGGTGGGGTGATTGGACCAATGATATCCATTCCTCATTCGAATGGCCAGGATGCCACGTTGGATGTAGAAACTCGGATGGTTGGTGAATGAAGTCCGCGTGGACTTGGCAGGCTTTGCATTTTCTGGCATAGTCTATTGCGTCTGCCACCATCGTGGGCCAGTAGTAGCCCATACGGCGAAGGCGGCTGTAGCTTAGGGCCAGGCTGATGGGCCCCACAAACACCATCGTGAGCTTCTCGTACAGCTTCTTTGGCTTCTGCGTTTGACAAACACCGGAGTAATAATCCGTCGTAGGATCGTCGGTACAGCATTTTGTCTCTGTGTGTCGTAGAAGAATCTGAGAGAACGCCGTCTGATGGAGGTGGCTTCCCTTGGGTTCTCCGGGAGGATGTCGTATACGACGAAGTCAATGAACGGCTGTCTCCAGTCTGGTGTTTCGTCGACCGTCCGGGCGGAATAGCTCGCCACGAATTGAATATTGTTCTTGGGACAGACCAGTTCGTGGCCTATCACCTCAACCGAGTGATGCGCTTGGTTCGGCACTGCTAAGGAAGCGGCAAGGCCTGCTAGGGCATCGGCTTCGATATTTTGAAGTCTGGGGACGTGTTCGATGAAGAATCCCTCGAATGAGGAGATAATGTTGATTGCTATTTGTGTGGTAGGGGATCATGTCTTCATGGCGGACTTCGTACGACCCCCGAATCTGGTTGACGATTAATTGTGAATCGCCGTATGCTTCAAGATATTCTACCCCCAGCTCCTTTACGAGTTGGAGGCCAATGACCAAAGCGTTGTACTCGGCCACATTGTTGGAACAGGGTTCCGTGAGAGAGTAGGCGCGATTGATCACTAGCCCGGTAGGAGAGATCAATACCACTCCGACCCCGACGACGATATTTCCCTTGGGTCCGGTTCTTGAGGCGCCATCGAAGAACATTCGCCATATGTCATCGTGAGTGGCTGTATTCGAATCGGCGACCTCGTCTGGGATCTCTTCATAGATTCTGGATGACTCCGATCCTGGGTGGGTTTCGGCGCTTGGCCAGACCTTGGTAGCCGGATTCTTATTTGTTCTTCTTGTGCCGACAGACTGATTGCATCCTTACGCAGAGTAGCCGTAAGGGGTGCAGAACTGCCCGGTTTGCGAGCCTGGAGGTGGATCGTCAGATTCTTCTGATCCTGTGGTTGTCTTGGTGTGAGCTTGCACCTCCTCTTCGACCAGGTGCTTCTTTGATTTTTCGTACAGATATGAATCTGAGTAATAAGATTCGACTCCTTTGAAGGGATTGATATCAGCAAACTCTGTCCTCACGAAGCCGTGCTTATCGACATATTTGAAGCACTGGTGTAGCGTGGAAGGCACGATCATATAATCGTGTATCCAAGGCCGCCCCAGAAGGATATTGTAAGATGTGTCGGCATCTATGACGTAGCAGATGACTTCTGATTGGAGATCGCCGATCTGACATTTCAAGCGTATCTTCCCTATTGGGTAGCTCCTGCCCGAATTGAAACTGCTAATGGCGGTGCTTGTAGGTGTTAGGCGGTGCATCAGAATGCGAAGATGATGTAGCAGACCCTTCGGAATGATGCTTATGGAGGATCCAGGATCAATGTGCATTCGGTCCACCTTCACGTCGCCGATGTATCCAGTGTAGTACAATGGGCGATCGTGCAGGTTAGTTTTGATGAGCATATCCTGCGGAGAGATACGATATTGGGCATTGCACCTGTACACGCACTATCTTGGAGATCTGTAGGCTGATTATCTCCCGTGAGGTTGACCTGAGCCAAGTATGCGTCGGCATTTTGGAGCGCCTCACTTAGAGCTGTGCGGACATCTTTGAGAGTCTCAGGAGTTCGTATAAGGACAATTTGGCCGGTGTGTTAGCCAATTGTGCCAAGATGTCGAAGTTATACGGCCTCTCCAACCCCTGAGGCGTTTCCTTTCGGAGAGATTTGTCGAAGCGAGTCTCCTTCGGCCTATGCTTGTCGGTCGTCGAAGGCTGAGCCGGTCCCGGAGTATCAGCGTTTGTGGGCTGCTGATCATTAGTCGGATTCTCGGCCACTGGTTGGGCTTGTGCTCTAGATCGGTAGTGACGGCTGAGACTTCCTCCTCCTCTGCCGAGGCGGTGCGGCATGATCGGACCTTTCCGCTTTTCTTTTTAGAAGGTAAAGTGGGCTGAGTCACTCGTGGATTAGGTCCGGATGAACTCACATGATTTCCCCTCGTGATGTGGTGAGAGGTACTAAACCGGGAGTTTGATCACGGGTGGGCGGAAGATTAGCGATTTCCATCGTTGCCAGAGGGATGGGTATGACACCGTCTTGAGTCTCTGTTGGAGGGAAATTGCCGAATTGTACGGACACCATGTTGGCTGCTACGGTTACCTCCTCGAAGTCGATAGCCAGAGCGTTTGAATCGATGAGGTTCTGGATATAGCGTTTCAGTTGGTAGTAGCGTGTGTAGCATGGTGGACGTAGCGGTGGTAATGGCAGAACTTCGGATTTTCCAAATCAGCAGGCCGAGGTTCCCGCCTTGGTGGAGGAAGCTGAATTCTATCTCCTTGTATAAGCATGTCCAAGATAGGCTTGACGTGGCCGTCTTCGAAAGAATAAGTGATTGAGGCCATTGTATGTCCGCTGGCTGCTGCTCGGGCTTCTGGGCTGTATCGGCCACCATGGCCTGCTTGCCTTTGTTGTCTCGGTTGGAGAGGCTACCCCCATTGTCGTTGCTGGCGTTGGGACGCTTCCCCTTGTTCTCTTCCTCTGAGATATGCAACCCCAGTTGGCAAGCTTTCTTCAATCGTTTCCTCGGCACTTGTAGCTGATGATAAAGGCCTTCCAATCCTTGAATTGACTTTCGCCCATCCAGAGACTAATTGTTGGGAGTAGTCTCTTTTGGCAAATTTCAATCAAGGAAGAGTCCGGGTTGCCAGATGGTAACTTCATTGCGGTTTGACGAAACCGCTCAATGTAATTCCTTGTCAGCTCTTTCTCTCCTTGGACGACGTCCATGAGAGTAGACATCGTGACGTCCTGCCCTACCTCATAGAATCTCTAAGAACAAGCGCTTGAAGCCAGCGAAGGAGTGGATGCAGTTATCTGGCAGGTTGCGGTACCAATCAAAGGCGACTCCTTCCAGTGCCCCAATGAATAACCGTGTGAGGATGGCGTCCTCATGGGGCAGATGGTCGGTGGTGACCTCAAAGTAAGTGATGTACCGGCTTGCTGAAGTCTTACCATCATATGGGTTGATATTGAACGGCTTATATCTTGGGGGGAAAGGGCACATCCTCCATTCAGCTGGGTATGGCTGCCGTATTCTGAGGTCTTGAGAATTTTCTCGGGCGTGGAACATCGCTTCGAAGCTCCTGAACCTCTCTCCTTACTTCTCGGGCCTCATCTGTCGCGGTAGGGGCCGTTATCTCGGGAGCATTATTGCCCGGGTTTGGTGCCGCTGAATTTGAATCTATGTTGTTCGCGGGACCGGTGCTTGTCTGGCCAGGTGCACTCCCTGCAGAGTAGGCAGTGCCGCTTTGATTTCGTCTACAGACTTGACCAAGGCATGCAATATGGCCTCCAATGTGTCAATGCGCTGGCGATCGCTGGAACCGCCTTGATTGCTGTCTGTCATGAATACCGTCTTCACATGAGGAGTGACGGAGGGAGTGGTGGAGGATGTACCCTCCGAGTCGTACCCATGCGTCGAGAAATCATCTGGATATGTGGGGATGTTCTCTTCAGGTTCGGACTCGGAAGGAACACTATTCTCAGCTTCGGAGCTTGCTTCGTCTAGAGAATCATGGATGTCCTCGGGGATATCAGCATCTGTTGTACCCGATGGGAGGGTTATTTCTCGGGGTTCGTCTCCTTGAAACATTGGATTATTGTGGATGTTCGGAGGAGTACTACCCCTAGCTCCTACGACCCCCAGGGTCGGGGACGATGAGCCTCCTGTTGCAGCAGATTTTGTCTTCGAACGGGTGTGTTGGTATACTCCAGCGGATGGCAACCGTTTAGCCGACAATTTCTTAGCTGTAGTGGCCGATATCTTTGGACTGGAGATGCTTGTCTTCTTTCCTCTCCCCTCCACGGGGACTTTCCGTGCGGAATTGCAGGAGGCAACGGGAGGTGCCTCGTCTTCCGAGCTCGGATGTGTAATCTTTGGAAGACGGATGGTCGGTCTTCCGTTACTGCCGTGTTGTTGCAACAGCAGTTGACGATAATCTGGGTGCAGTGACGTCCCTGTGAGGACTCTCTGCATGCTGAGGCTCCTTCTCTTTCCTTGCGTTTGTGGAGGATAGCTTCACGCAGGTCAGAGGAACCACTCTGTCCGTTCGCCGTCGGGGTTTGGACTTGAGCGGTTCTGTATAACTTTCCATCAGGGGCCCGTGTGATAATCAGCGGGACGCCCTGATAGTCAGAGGTTGGGGCAGCTATCTGGGCTTGATGAGCCCGTGCTGCCCTAGACTTCTTCTTTTTAGCACTTGTGGGTGCATAATAAGAAGAGTCCAAGTTGAACATCACAGAGTCTGGCTTATCATCCAGAGAGTCATCAGGGTTCGGGCCGTACGAGAGACGGTCGAAAACTGATCGAGAGGAGCATGGAGCGGATGCTATGCGGCTGGGAGTGGAAACCGTGCAGGCTGTCTGTACGCGGTTGTCTCCTGTCGTCGGACGAGTTCTTATGCGGCTAGGAGCCATGACCGTGCAGGCTGGCCGCATGCGGTTGGCATCTGTGGCCGCATGGGTTTTCTGCAAACGATTGACTTTTCTAGCCGCATGAGTTTCATCCATGCGGTCGGGAACTGTAGTCGCATAAGTTATGCGGCTGACAGAAGTAGCCGCATGAGTTTTCTTCATGCGGTTGGCGGATGTAGCCGCATGGGCTTTCTCCCTGCGGCTAATACTCTTCTGCGGTTCGGACCGCGTAGAGTCCCTCTTTGTCCCTGCAAGTCCAGCATCATAATGTTTTCTTCTGTCGGACTTGGGGGCAGCAGAGTTGTCTACGATCTGAAGTGGGACCGCAGGGGAATCCTTCTCGCCGTCTTGAGCAACAGAGGGCATCCCATCGAGGGCTTGAGGAGGAGCAAATGACTTTGGTCTCCATTCTTTGCGAGCCTTCGTGGTGGGGTGCGCTTCTGGGCCGGGCCAGCGCTGCCTTCAGAGAGCATCTCTTCGAACGCCTGTTGGTCGAAGCGGACGACCATTCTTTTGTGTGGAGCCAAGTTTGGCTGCATCTGATTGCGTCACCAACTCCTCAGTCGTGGAGAAGTTAGTCCCCAACAGAGTCGCCATCGTGTTTGCCATTGATTGTAAAAGAACAGAACAATTATCGGAGGACTGAACTTAGACTCACAATACAAACTCGCTCGCACAAAGAAAGCCTAGGGACGAAAACCTAGGTACAGCAGACTAAGTGCGATTGTTTATTTTGATTCGGGGGGTGACGATAGAGGCTCGGGAAAGCGACGGCCGCTCTGCCTTACTTGGACGATCAGTATGCAGTCTTGATCGGGGAAGATTTGCTCGGCGTTGACGAAGAAGGCTCTTCTTGCTCTCTGGTTGCTCTCTGGGCTTCTCTCTCTCTCTGTGATTGTCACGAAAAAAGGGGAACTCTCTCTCTGTGGGTATCTCTCTCTTCTTATTTTTTTTTATTATTGCCGCCCTCCTTTTCTTTTCTTTTTTTTATGGGAATGCTGCTGGCTATTTATAAGGGTGGGATGTGATTATTAGGGTTTGCTATCTGTTTGGAATGTCGGCGCTCCTTCATTCTATCTGGACCCTTGATCTTGATCATAACGAATCTCGGCCACTAATGCGGATAGCACCAAATCTTATGAGCAGTTAATGCTGATTGCTTTAAATCTTCGTGATTGGTTATGCTAATATCTGATTGCTCGCCACGTGTCTTGCTGATGATGTCAAATATTCTCGTTGGGATTCGGTCGAATCTTCAATGCCACGTCTTTTGATTGAAGATCCTGCCAGGGCCGCATAGAGTGGCCAATACTTGAACCGCAGGGAGATACCCTTCATGAGCCGCATGAGTCAACATCTCGTCGAGCCGCAGGGGACGAACTTTCCGTGAGCCTCATATGCGTGGTCTTTGCGAACCGCAGGAGACGACCTCTCCATGAGCCGTATAGTTTCTGTGGGCCGCATGTGGTATTGAGCCGCATAGGCCGGGCTATGAGTGGACCGCATATGGCGGATTTCTGTTAATCATATTAGAATGACGCCTCACGGAGCCGCATGAAGCTGTTCTTTAACCGAGCCGCATGAGACTTTTGCCACGTGGCAACATAGGATTTCTGACAGATCGGGTCAGAGATCTTCTTCTTTTCCGAAGAATCTGTCATTATGGCAGAGCCATTATGACACTTTATGTCAGAGACGTCGCAGCCGTCGAGTCGTGTCAGAGCATTAAATGAGGCCATTACTCCAATGGCCAACTGTAGGGGGGGTCACATGTGGCATCGATTTGAGCCGCATGTCCCCGAGCCGCATGAGTCTGGGGGTCTCCTTTTTGGCCGCATAAAGCAACTCCAGTATGAACCGCATAGGCTTGCTGTCCAGAGCCGCATGGGTCATTATGCCTTTATTTCTAATATTTTCCATGCTTCTACACTGGCATTCTCTCGAATATCAAAAACTTCTATAGCTGTCCTATCGTGAAGTTGTTCTAGGTATTCCTCTCCAAAGCTTGTTACTCGTACCTAAAACTAAGGTACGCCCAGGGTAACAGGTCCACAAATAATCCTCCAGCAGGTCCAATTCCACAAACACCACGAGTACAAGAAAGAGAAGATGAGTTAAAACATGCTAATTTATTCAAAATTCAAAGTGCTACATTATTTGGGAGCACACCCCTTACAAAATGAAAACAAAAAGAAAAAAAAAGAAGGGGAAAAGGAGCAAAAGAAAACAGAAAACCGATCACTGCTCCGGGGCACATAGCATCGTGAGACGGTCCGTCAGCAAGGCAACCGATCGCTCAACCCTCTGTTTAGCTCGACGCTCCACCTCTTGGGTCAGCGTCGCCGCGTCCTCCAGATGAGCGTGAGCTTGCCAGTTGTCCTCAAATTTCTTGAAAACCCGCTCCAGGTTAACAGAAGATCGGGAAACCTTCTCGGCCTCCCAAACGATTGACTCATATTCCGCATGAGCAGCCTCCAACTCCGACTCTAGGAAGGCCAATTCCCTCTGAAGTGCGAGAATCTGCTCCTTAGTGTCAGCTATTCCACGAGAAGCAGCCTCCTCCCGAGCCCTACAAGCTTGACTTCGACGACCCAGCCTGTCATACAAAGCGGAAAGCTTATCAAGGTCCTCCTTCACAACTGGCCCGGCAGTGTCTCAAGCAAGCTTTATCCTATCCCGAGCGGCAATAAGGAAGCCCCGCTCCCGTTCAATTGCAGCGGGCAAGTCAGCCTGCCGTATCACCAGCAATCGGGTCCCGAGCTGATCAGCCTCTGTCAACTTGGGCTCCAGGAGCGCAGCCAACCCACCCCGCCAGGAAGAGTCTTCAAAGTTTCAATCTGACTCCGAGCGCACCGCAGGGACAGAGAAAAAGGGGTCCCCCGTTCTACGGCAGCATCTACGCCCCTCTTTAAATGGCGATAGAAGCTGTCGACCACATCCTGCAACACCTTGTCCAGAGCCTCCGAAGAAGCCGGCGTCAACGGGAGTGTAGCTGGCAATACTGAAGAAGACGCGACAGAATTTGCCGCTCCTGCCATGAGGGAAACAAACTCCGTGCGGAAGGACGCCTGAACAGCGGCCAACTCCTCTTCAGCAGCCCGCAGAACTTGAATGCTCGGCAGGGTCGAGAAGTCAGTCTCTGAAGCCGTATGAGCAGCAAATGATGAGACGGAGACCATCGCTCCCAGAACAAGCTCCACTTCCATCTGCCCGGAGCTGGCAGGAGGCCCCTCGACATGAGTCGATAAAGGAGAGGAAACGCTCCTTTCCCCCAGATCGCGGCAAGCCGAGCCTTCCCCAAGAACATCCGCTGTGGGAAGTAAAGGGTCAGGACCTGTAGGGCCAAGACAACCGTGAACCGATTTGACCTGGAGGATATGTTGATAGAGCAAATAAGCCCCATCGCTAGTCAATATTTGGCTTATCTTACCAGCAGAAGAGTGTGGAGGCTGAGGTTCGCCTACGGCCACCACAACCTCTCCACCAGCGGCCTTCGAGTCGAATATAATAGACTCCTCCACCCCGGCACCCTCGGGAGTAGGGGTGAGCATTCGGTTAATTCGGTTCCAACCGAACCAAATTTCTAAAAACCGAATTAACCGAATTCGGTAACCGAGAAACCGAAACCGAATCGATCTGAGTCAAAACCGATTCAATCCGAAACCGATTTATTCGGTTCAGTTTTTCGGTTATATTCGGTTTAATCGGTTGGGCTTTTTATGATAATGGGCCAGGCCTAAAAGGCCTAAAATTGAATTTCTTTTTGAAAAAATGACTTTACTAAAAAATATTGGCAAAATATAAACATTAATACACAGACAAATTCAGAAAGAATAATTCATATATACAAATTCAGAAAGAAATAATTCATATATACACATTAATACACAGACAAATTCAGAAAGAATAATACACAGACAAATTCAGAAAGAATAAATAGTACACAACAGTACAACACTTCACAGAATATACACATTAATACACAACACAAAAAAGGCCCCTTCCAAACATATACATATTATAAAGGCTGATCCAAGAACTTGAGAACACATAACAAATATCGAGCCAATATCTTATAAGTAGAATGTCATCACCATTACTCCCTTCACAGAATATACACATCAATGTCGAGCCAATACTCCCTACAGTTACAGAATATACACATCAACTTGAGAACACATAACAAATATCCACCTTCACAGAATATACACATCAATGTCGAGCCAATACTCCCTACAGTTACAGAACAAATATCGAGCCATGGCTAGATAAGAACCGATTCTTATAAGTAGAATGTCATCACCATTTCATTCAAAAACCTGCTGAATTCATCGTCTTAAAAAAAAGAAGCAGCAGCAGTTTTCACTGCTCTTCTAAAGCATATAACAGCATCATGCATAGTTAATCCTGCGTACAGAACAGAGTTGCAAATGAGAATGTCACAGAAAGAAGCCTAAACTAAATCAGCTAAAAGTTATGTAACTCTGGAAAATCTTATTCTCTGGATACATCCATGGTAGCTTTCAATTGAGAATTTGAATACATGCTGTCATGTAAAAAAAAATTATGTCTTGTATAAAATGGTGTCATGCTGTCATGCTTTCAATTGGGAATTTGAATACATCCATGGTAGAGTTTCTTCTTCTCAGTCATGCTGTCATAAAAAAAAATTATGTACTCTGGAAAAGGACAGGTACATGGATACGACATGGATATATCCATGGTAGCTTTCAATTGGGAATTTGAATACATGGGATGAATTGAAAGGACCTATCAAACTAAATCAGCTAAAAGTTCTGCTCAATATCTAAATGAATATATGCTCAATATCATTTTCATTATGTCTTGTATCCAAACATACAGAAAATGATGCAGTCACATAAAAAAAATGGTAAATAATGAAAATGATGCAGTCACATAATGAAAATAATGGTAAAATTATTAAAGGAGCTCAGATAGGCATGAGAGGATATCCTTACTAAATGCAATCACCTGTCAAATGGCCATGAGAGGATATCCTGTCAAATGGCCATGAGAGGATATCCTTAATGACTGCTTCAATGAGTACCTTACTGCAAAACAATAGACCTTCTGCAACAATACTTGTCAATGTCTATTGTTTTGCAGCAAGGTACTCATTGAAGCAGTCATTAAGGATATCCTCTCATGGCCATTTGACAGGATATCCTCTCATGGCCATTTGACAGGTGATTGCATTTAGTAAGGATATCTTCTCATGCCTATCTGAGCTCCTTTAATAAGATTTACCATTATTTTCATTATGTGACTGCATCATTTTCATTATTTACCATTATTTTCTTTATGTGACTGCATCATTTTCTGTATGTTTGGATACAAGACATAATGAAAATGATATTAAGCATATATTCATTTAGATATTGAGCAGAACTTTTAGCTGATTTAGTTTGATAAGTCTTTTCAATTCATCCCATGTATTCAAATTCCCAATTGAAAGCTACCATGGATGTATCCATGTCGTATCCATGTATCTGTCCTTTTTCAGAGTTACATAATTTTTTTTACATGACAGCATGACTGAGAAGAAGAAACTCTACCATGGATGTATTCAAATTCCCAATTGAAAGCATGACAGCATGACACCATTTCATACAAGACATAATTTTTTTTTTTACATGACAGCATGTATTCAAATTCTCAATTGAAAGCTACCATGGATGTATCCAGAGAATAAGATTTTCCAGAGTTACATAACTTTTAGCTGATTTAGTTTAGGCTTCTTTCTGTGACATTCTCATTTGCAACTCTGTTCTGTACGCAGGATTAACTATGCATGATGCTGTTATATGCTTTAGAAGAGCAGTGAAAACTGCTGCTGCTTCTTTTTTTTAAGACGATGAATTCAGCAGGTTTTTGAATGAAATGGTGATGACATTCTACTTATAAGAATCGGTTCTTATCTAGCCATGGCTCGATATTTGTTCTGTAACTGTAGGGAGCTCGACATTGATGTGTATATTCTGTGAAGGTGGATATTTGTTATGTGTTCTCAAGTTGATGTGTATATTCTGTAACTGTAGGGAGTATTGGCTCGACATGATGTGTATATTCTGTGAAGGGAGTAATGGTGATGACATTCTACTTATAAGATATTGGCTCGATATTTGTTATGTGTTCTCAAGTTCTTGGATCAGCCTTTATAATATGTATATGTTTGGAAGGGGCCTTTTTTGTGTTGTGTATTAATGTGTATATTCTGTGAAGTGTTGTACTGTTGTGTACTATTTATTCTTTCTGAATTTGTCTGTGTATTATTCTTTCTGAATTTGTCTGTGTATTAATGTGTATATGAATTATTTCTTTCTGAATTTGTATATATGAATTATTCTTTCTGAATTTGTCTGTGTATTAATGTTTATATTTTGCCAATATTTTTAGTAAAGTCATTTTCAAAAGAAATTCAATTTTAGGCCTTTTAGGCCTGGCCCATTATCATAAAAAGCCCAACCGATTAAACCGAATATAACCGAAAAACTGAACCGAATAAATCGGTTTCGGTTTGAATCGGTTTTGACTCAGATCGGTTCGGTTTCGGTTTCTCGGTTACCGAATTCGGTTAATTCGGTTTTAGAAATTCGGTTCGGTTGGAACCGAATTAACCGAATGCTCACCCCTACAAATCATGTGTGCATGCCATTTGCCAGAAATATATTCACACCTATTCTTCTTAAAATACATTCACATGAACAGTTCCTTTTTTCTTTTTCTATTTCTAATAATATATACGTACTACTGCCGCTATATACTTCTTTTTTTCTATTTCTTATGATTTAGCATACATATAAGTAGTGATTCTGTGATATTTTTCTCTTAAATAACATTTGCTACATAATAAAAAAAAAAGGATTTCATCTGACTATTGGGACATAAACGAAGATAAAATCGATTATTCCTATAACGGATCTGACATTTTTCACATGTTGTCATCTATCATTTTTCATGTTGTCGTTCCGACGACCTGAAACTTTCCTGGATCTCCTTGAGCAATGGTGCTGATAACGTGTTGTGAAAATAAGAGAGAGAAATAAATATTGGTAGCCAGAAATCTGTACTTAATTTTTCTCATTTATAACATATATAAGAGGAAATGGGATAGACGTGGTTATAGGTATGGATAAGGGCATCCATATTTGAGTTTATCCAAATCACGACAAGACACTCTTTATTTGAGAGTAAATAAGAAAAAGACCTGACAGTCCGAAGAAAAAGAAGAAAAAAACCCCAAAAAACGTAGTGCCACATGTCAGGACATGATTTGCTGGAACAAAAAACAAAAAACAAAAACACTCCAACGCTAACATGGTAAAAAAACCGGCCAAAGGAAAACCGACACGGGTCGTCGGTTCACGCGTCGATTTTCCGGCACGGTCTGCATAGAAGCGTTGTAAGCAATAATAGACATTTGCCCAAAAAACAGGACATATTCTATCATCATTGTCACAAGTGCGTACCCGAAAGATCTAACTGGTAACATTTGGAAGCTAAATGAAACAAGGCAAATGCACCATTAAGATGGCTTAATGACCGGAAGGAAAGTTCACCAATTTCATAATTTGGAGAGAGAAAAAATATCACATGATCCAGTTACTTAAATGAAAGTAGGAATGCACAAACAGCAAGCTTCAAGACTGGAAGTAAAGTTCGCAGGTTGCAGAATTCAAAGATTTGTTCCTGCACCAGCTTCCACTCGTGATTGTTAACTGACAAAAATAGTTTCCTTATAACAATTGTATCCACTAGCTGGCTGTTCCTAATCACTGAAAACCTATAGGTTATAACCTGAAAAAAATGTAGATTGCCTGCTAGCATTGGTTTACCAGACTTATATATGCAGCAATATTTTTGCTAGATTAATGTATTGAAGAATCAACACCAACCATGCAAGTCCAATGTTTGAAAATTTGAACATTGTAAACTTAAAAAATAGGAAAGGGCTACCACTGTCAAAAAAATAAAAACATTACTAAAAAACCTGGTTACAAGCATACTACATTAAGACACTTTCAGTATAAAAATAATAATAATGCCTTACAGCTTGATATAAAAGCTATATTGACATAGCGTACAGGGAAAAACAATTACTAAGAGAATATTCATGAATAATAATTATAATAACAGGAGAACAGTTTTTAACCTAGACAAAAAAACTTGTTCCATGTTAGAGTCCGTTTGGTAAACCGTATTTGGATTTGGATTTTAGGACTATGTTTGGTTGGAGATGAATTTGGATATGGAAAGTATGACCAAATCCAAAATTTTGATTTAGGAGAAAGAGGTTAGATTTGGAAGAAAAAAATTAGTTATTTTTTAATAATTTCGTTAAATATTTAATTTATAGTTTATTGAAAATTAACTAATAGTTAATTAAAAATTAGTTATTACTATTATTTTAAAATGTGGAAGGTAAATTATTAATTAGCTATTATAATTATAATCCAAAATTATCTGCACCAACTGTATACAAAAGGATTAAGCAGATATTCAACCTTTTGTCAATCAAAAGTCAGACGGATTAATCAACAAAGACAAAAATTACCAAAAAAATATGGAAGGTAAAATTAATTCAAATTAAAAATATGTATGAAAAATAAGGAGATTAATCAAAAGTCCCAAAAAAAAGGAAGGATAAATCTAAAGTTCAGTACAAGTCCAAAAGTAGAAAACAAGAAAAATCTAGAAAAAGCTTATGCAGGGAGGTTCTGAATTTATACCATCTAATAGGGTACCATAGCACTCATAGCAACAATACAGAAGATACAATTGGCGTTATCAAACAACTCAAAAATTAAAAACAGAAGGGATAAATCCATCAACAATCCAAAAACTTAAAAACATGAGAAGATATTATCACTAAAAAGAAGCCTATGCTATCTTTTGCAAAAGGATTAAGCACAAATTACAAATTCAACCTTTTGTAAAACCCTCAAAAGTTATTGAATCAATCAAACATGGACCAATAAGGAAAGTATTAAATGTAAGATTCATTTAAATTAAGGGAGTATGAAACATAATTAGATCAATTAACAAATAAAAGAAAACCAGGACGGGTACATCAAATCAACAAATCAAAAAGTAGAAATTATGAAAGTAATTCTATCAAAAAGAAGCTTATTGCAGTCTTTTGGAAACAAATACTATAGTAGTGAGGACCGGAAATTATACCATCTAATATGATACCACACTCATACCAACACTACAGAAGATGAGGATTGGTAAAATCGACAAAGACATCCAAACATAAATAAGTATCCAATAAAATCATTTGCAATTAAAAAATAAAAACCCAAAAACAGGAGGCATAAATCTATCAACAATAAAAATACTAAAAACACAAGGGCAACTCTATCATAAGAAGCATATGTAATCATTTGCAAATTACAACATCAATGATGAGATTTTGAGCCACTAGTATTTAATAGGTTTCGTACCAGCAATACATCCCAATAACATCCCAATAACAGTACTGACTCACATTTGGAGCCAGTACACCAGCAATTATGATCCAAATAAACATCGACTCCAGTTTCATGTAAAATGTCTAGATAACATATTACTACCTAAAATATGTCCACAACTTGATTAAAGCACCAAAATTGCAAAGACGAAAAAATCACTTGGCTACAATCCCAGTATAGACTAATAGCAGAAAATTTTCAACTTCAATAAACTCCATAGATAAAACAATGAAAAAAAAAACTCTAATGATTCAGTTCATCCTCCTAATGAGTTCATTAATGTAATTCTCCCGGTTACCAGCATCTCCTCCTTCAACGTAGTGGTTTCTCTTCTTCTTCAGGCCCCCCAATGGTGCCTTCAGCTTGAATGGCCACAAGAAGTTGTTTGCCTCCTTGAAATGAGGCCCAACAGTCATGATTTCATGAATGAGATCTTCAATACAGATGATACCAAACTTTCCCAGAGCCTGCGAACAGAGAGAAGAATGATACACAGAAAATCAGTAGTCATCAACAAATAACATCACACTTATGATTCTAGTGAATTGGGAATTCACAAATACAATACATATGACCAAAATTCAATGAGATCCCAAAAGATGCAACTGACAAAATACAATGAAAACTCGTAATTCATAAAATCTACAATGAAGTTTGAACTTCCCAAAACCGGATCGTCTTTACAAACAGAAAACTCATCTAGATCTTGCACAAAAATACAAGAAGAAAGCTAATATAAAGCAATGCCACGCCAGCATCAACTAAGAATCAGTCACCATTCTACATAGATGCTATGTTATAAGGAATACATTTATATCTGTTAGCTTGTCTCCATTAAGGGTATGATTCAGAATAAGGAACATTACACAAAATAGTCTTTCTTGAGAACCTATTGAGTCCATGTTCAACTCCATTGTTATTGGACTAAACTTAAGAAGGGCAGGCAGTTTGCAATCGGTTGACACAAATCTACTTAAATTTAGACTTGTGGGCAGTGGACTTGAACACGGAGTTGCAATCTTGGATATGCATCCCCATTATTTCTTTGTAATCTTTACAAAATTCAGTATGTTGTCTTTGGTTTGGTGGAAAATAAAAGCACTGGAAGGAAAATGAAAGCATTTCCTACAGAAAATTGGATCCATTTGAATAGCACATCATTATTCCTTTTCCTTTATTTTCCTCATTTCCTTAACAACCAAAGAGAGCCTAAATCTTTGTTCATCTTTATGTTCGTTTCCTTAACAACTAGAGAGCCTAAACCTTTGTTCATCTTTATGTTCAAAATATCTAACTGGCAAAGATGCAATGGCGAAAACTGCAAAATAGTATACTCATTCAATTGAAGTGAGGGCAAGGGTTTGGCATTCAGAGGGAACACTACCATGAAGTTCCTTCACACTAAATAGATTTGAGGGGGAAACTGTATCACAAAATGACAAGAAGAATAGTGGAAAGCTGGTATAAATACTGATGCATAACAGAATGATCAAGAAACTTTTAAGTAACCTGATGCATTGCCGTCTATCTTGCACGGACGTATATAAACACAATATATATTTGGTGCCATACATCACTGATTTTGGTACGACCGTGTATTTTGGAGTGCTTCTGTCATGTCCAATACATACTTTCCCTACACTACATGACACAGACAAGGCATTGATTTTCACTACAAGGCATTGATTTTCACTATGCTTGTGCTTCAATGATTAGGATGAATAGCATTGGCATTACTATTAATCCTACAGAGGAGATACCTATGTCGTACAGGCACTGATGCGACATGAAACAGTAAAGACACAGCGACAAGGACACGGAACCTATGGTGTGTCCTAGCATATATTGGAGGACAATACTTTTGGTGTACGTGGTTCCTAGGTTGATACATTAGAAATTTACAAGTATCTCACAGACCACGGAAAGTGCAATTGTAACAGTATTCTAAAAATCTTATTAACACATGCATTATTGATTGTAGTGTCTCAAACTAAGAAGCATACAAGTATAATATCGCAAACAAAAACATCTACAGCATGACCATCAACCCAAACCTGTTCAATGATGGAGTTGTCTGTCAACGGGGTCCTCTGCTTGTTCAACTTCCCGTAACCCCTCTTGTATATCAGCTCCTTAACACTCTTCAGATTAGGATACCTAAATCGAATTGAGAATCGTAAAAATCACAAAATAATAACTTTTCAAAAAAACTATCAGCAGCATTAAAAAGCAACAACAAGCGATACCCATAAGTTACATATGGCTCAACCCTGTGAAGCATGTTCACCGTCGCCTTGTTAACTTTCAGAAACACCCATTAAATATCTGAAATATGACAGTAATACAAAGTTTAACTAACAAAAACAAAACAGTCTTAATGAAAATGAATTGCTGTCATGTAGATCGTCTATCAACCTGTCTCAGACGCAACAGCTGCAAAATTTTCCGGGATTTAGGATCCATTGCATTGATACTAAACAACAAAAAACGTAACAAAATTAATATAAAACCTAAATATTATTAAAAAAAATAACGCATAAATTCAACAATAAATCGATCGTTTGTTCGTACCCACGGATCCTGACGATGAAGAGAAGCTTGGCTTCAGGACTAACATAGAAGCCTCCCTTCAACCTAGCCTCACGCTTCAGAGAGATCAACTCCTTCTCCTAAAATAACAAAGACCCATTTCATAAATCACTGAAAAAAATAGCAAAAATATAACGAAAAGATGAGATTTTGATCGAGGTTTTTTCGAACCTTGTTCTCGTACTCCTTAGAGTACTGGAGGGCCCTGCTGAGGATGAGCTTGCGGTTCTCGCGACCCTTCTTCTTCTTGGCGTCGAGGTCCTGCTTCTTCGCCAGGGCCCACTCCTCCGCCCTCTTCGTCTTCTTCAGGACGGACTCCGGGACCATCGACATTGCTTCCTTCTTCCTTTCTCTGCAAAAGAAATCGAGTTAGAAACCCTATATATTATTATTATTTCAGGGTTAGAGGGGATTAAGGAGATCGGACGGCATATTATTATTTTAGGGGATTAAGGAGATCGGACGGCTCGGGTTTTGTTTGGTTACTTTGCGGTTTGGAATGTGTTGCTTGGGTGATCTAGGGCATGACGGGTGAAGATTTCTGAGCCAATCCATTAGGCCCATTCAACCTGACCCGCAAATGCAAGCCCGGAAGCAGGGTTTCGTAAATGTGGCCTAGTTTGGTTGCCCCCACTTGAAACTACACGTGTTGCATTTCAAATGGCAAATGTACTTTTTCATTTTTTTTATTATTGAAAGGGTAAATATTTGAAAATTTTATGAATTTTACTAGTTTATTGACTCTCTCGGTTAAGTTGACCATCAAGAGCCAACATGGCGTGAGACACATCTGAAAGACAAAATTGACTTTATTACCCTTCCTTCTATCGATAATATTAATTAGTAAAGTTTGGGGAGGGAAAATTTACTTCTCCTTCTATCTTCTATCATTTCTCTCCTCGTTCTGACCATATAGGCCAAGACGAGGCTTTGGCTAGAAAATTAAAAATTAGGGTCCGTTTGGATATGTTTTCGAAATTTTGGTTCTGAAAACAGTTTTCTGAAAGTAAGTTACAAAGTTATTTTCTGAGTATAGTTTTGGACCTTGCGTTTGGTTACTTTCATCTAAAAATAATTTTCTGGAAAAAAAAGTAGGATTCTTTTGGTAATAAAATTTTGAAAAATAATTTGTACCATATTTTCTGTGTCCTATTTTCTGTGTCATGCATATTTCATGTTGTTGGCCCATTGGTCATATGGTCAAACTGATTTTAATAATTGATCAAACTCTGTCTCGATATATGAAGCTAGTCAGGATATCTCGGACTCTTGGACATGATCAAGAACAGCTACCTACACAGTTCAAGACCGAAACGATGTTTGCCTGTTCGAGTTGTATTTCTTTGAGCAATGTATTTTTTATTTTATTGAGTCTAGAAATACGTTGTACACCGAGTCGTACTGGCAAATAGGCTATTCCAAAATGATTTCAAAATGTTTTTAAAATGTCCTTAGTTTTGAAAAACATTCATATCAACAAAAGCTTCAAAAAGTTTTTTCAAAAAGGTTTTCAAAAATCCCCAAAAACTAATTTTAAAAACCTAACCCTGACAGAACTCGGTCAGAGTTCGGTCAGAGTTCGGCCAGAGTTCGGTTAGTGGCCGTTTTGATTTTTGAATTCTTTGGAACCTGGTCCTCCTGCAGTTGCGAATTTGACCGAGATTTCCTCATCGAGTTCTGTCCGAATTCTATCCGAATTCTGCCAGAATTCTGTCTTTGTAACTCCTATAAATAGAGAAGGATTTCGATCATTTTAACTCACTCATTCACTTTCAATCTTCTCTCTTCTAAAAAGCTTTCAGTCTTCCAAAGAGTTTTCTAGAGCTTAAATTTTTAGATCCCAAGCCAGTTACAATCCTCTAGTCGATTTGCCAGTGCGGTATGGTCTAGAAATATCTAAGTGATTGTAATCAGAAGGCTTGATAGAAGAATACCTCTTCACAATTGAAGTTGGACGAGTTCTTCGTATCAAAGCTCGCGTTGTAGAAGTTGCAAGGACTTCGTAAGAAAACTTACGGTTTTGCCAATAGTGGATTCAACTGGTAGCAAGAGTTCTACCGACTGGACTAGTCCTCAACAGAGGAAAACCAGTATACATCGCTGTCTTTGCGTTTGCTTTCTTATCTCTGCCTTTACATTATTTAGTTGTGATTATTATTCTGTGATCTTGCTGCTAACATTTTTTAATTAGCATTATTCTGCTGCCAACTCTATTCACCCCCTCTAGAGTATTGTGCTTTACGATTTCGTTCCTACAATTGGTATCAGAGGGGTGTTACAGGTAAAACAAGGTAACATTACAAATTTATTCTTTTAATTAATTGTTATATAGATCACAGCACAACACATGGCAACTGTGAAATTCACAAGTGAAGGCCAGGCCACAAACAGACCTCCACTGTTTGATGGTACAAATTATACCTATTGGAAAACATGGATGAGTTTCTTCTTGAAATCACTTGACTTTGGTTTATGGTCTATTGTTATTGATGGCTATCAAAAGCCACCTCGTATAAATGTTGATAGAGTTTTAGTTGAAAAACCCCATAACAGATATATAGAGAAAGAAAAAAAAAGGCCAGTCTTGACGCACGTGCTATTAACGCTTTATTTTGTGCTTTAGACAGAACTGAATTTAACAGGGTGTTTATCTGCACAACTGCTAATGAAGTGTGGAAGCTTCTTGAAGTTACACATGAAGGCACGACTCAAGTCAAAGAATCAAAGGTCAGCAGACTTACTCAAGAGCATGAGGTGTTCAAGATGAAGCCTAACGAAACAGTTACTCAGATGTTCGAAAGATTTTTAGATATTGTAAATCCTTTGTCTTTCCTAGGCAAAGATTACAGTAACCATGAAAAGATTCGCAAACTCCTGCGAGCACTTACCAAGAACTGGATTCCAAAGGCTACTGTAATCATTAAAGGGAACGACCTCACAACTATGCCCTTCGAAGTACTCATGGGTAAGATACTCACTCATGAACTGGAGCTACAAGATTTTGAAGAGCCTGCACCAAAGGAGAAGATGATCGCTTTCAAGGCTCATCATAGAAAAGCTGCTGAAGGTGATTCAGACAGCAGTGAATCTGATGCTGAAGATCAAGCACTCCTTGCAAGAAAATTCAAAAGATTCATGAGATATGAGAAGAGAGCCAAAGAAAACAATAGCAGCAACAACTGGTATCAAGATGATGCTGTCTGCTATGGCTGCAAGAAGAAGGGACACATGAAGAAGGATTGTCCTACAAACTCATCATCAAGCAAGAAGAGCAACAGGTATGAGAAAGGGAACCTGAAGAGATCAACATCACGGAAGTATGCCAATACCAGCATATGACATGAAAGTGAAGCCAGCGACTCAGAAGATGAACAATCAGAAGACGCTGTAAATGTATGCTTTATGGCATCCGATCAGGTACTCTCTGAACCTGTAATTGATACATATGATGACTTCACCTTTGAGCAATTAGGAGATGCCTTCAGTAAACTGATAAGTGATTACAGGAAACTGTGTAGCAAATATCAGACCTCTAAGAAGGTACTCAAAGAGTACAAAGGTGAAATAGGAAGACTTACGACCTACTAGCTGAGGTTAGAAATAATGTTAGTGTCTGGTAAGCTTTCCTCTATTAAACTCTTATTACCGACTACCAAGTCATCCGAAGAAAAAGACAAAGTTATTGACCAACTGAAAGAAGAACTTTCTAAAGAGAAGAAAAGTCTTCGATGTGCACAAGTCAGAATGGAAACACTCACTTCTGACTATACTAAGTTGTATGACACTTCCAAAAGACTGGAAATTAGGTTAGAAAAAAAGCCTGAGACTGCTGCTTCCTATCCTAACACGTGTCACCAAAAATTAGAACATTTCCAAACCAAACACTGTCAGACCTAACCATATCAAACCTTTACCTCAAAAGGTTAAGCCCAAACAGGATTATAGGTATGCTTTCTTCTGTACTAGAAAACCTAAACCTACCAACTATGCACACCACTCAGCTTTCAACACTCAACATGCTAAATGTCATTATTGTGGCCTCATTGGTCATATTTCTCCTGCATGTAGAATCAGAAAGCTTGTGATTTAAATATTTATGCATGGATACCAAAAGCTAACATTTCAGGACCCTACAAGAAATGGGTACCAAAAGTTTTATCTGTAAATTGTTTTAGGTGGAACACCTTTCACATGCTAAAAGCAAATGGATCTTCGACAGTGGTTGTTCACGGCATATGACCGGTGACGCTACATTATTTGCAACACTGTCGAAGAAGAAGAAGGAAGGTTATGTTTTCTTTGGTAATAACTTGAAAGGGTATATCATTGGTATCGGTGATGTTGGTAAGTCTCCCTATCCTGTGATTAAGGATGTCTGTCTGGTTACCGAGTTGAAATAAATCTACTCAGCATAAGCCATTTAGCTAATCATGGTTATGGCATTAACTTTGGCAAAGACAAATGTACTATAGTTGATAGCTCAACGGTAGTACTATCTTTGAAGGTATCAGAAAAGACAACATATTGTTTTCTACCTGTTGGAAGAAACTAACATTTCAGGTAGATGCTTAATGGCTAAAAGTGATGAGAGTCATCTGTGGCATATGAGACCCGATCACGCAAATATGGACACAATCTCAAGATTATCCACGAAGAAGCTAGTACGCGGTTTACCGGAAATAACATTCAAGAAGGATTCGGTATGCAGCCAATGTGAAAAGAACAAAGCTACCAGATCCACATTCAAGTCAGTAAACGCAGTATGTACTACTAGACCTCTATAATGGCTATATATGGACTTATTTGGTCCTAGCAGAGTTGCTAGCCTCGGAGGTAAGCTAATGCTTTTGTAATTGTAGATGATTACTCTAGATACACGTGGGTATACTTTTTGACATGCAAGAATGCATTATCTGAATTTTTCGCCTTTTGTAAGAAAGTACAGAATGAAAAAGGTTACATGATCACTCGTATTAGAAGCGATCATGGTGGCGAATTCGAGAATGCAGAGTTTGAGCAATTTTGTGACACACACGATTTTGTACACGAGTTCTCCTGCCCTAGGACTCCACAACAAAATAGAGTTGTGGAACGTAAGAACAGAACTCTATCCGAAATGACCAGAGTGATGTTAAACCAGTTTAGTCTACCCAAATATTTCTGGGTTGAAGCTGTCAATACAACTTATTTTGTTCTCAATAGAGTTCTAATTCGACCCAATCGAAGAAGACTCCATTTGAGTTATGATTTGATAGAATTCCATCAGTTTCATATTTTAGAATATTTGGTTGTAAGTGCTTTTCTTCTTAATACAAAAGACAATTTGGGAAAGTTTGACGAAAAAGCAGATGAATATATTTTTAGGTTATGCGGCCAAGAGCAAAGGATACAGAGTCTTCAATAAACGAACTATGATCATCGAAGAATCAATCAACGTCACCTTTGATAAATTAAATCAAATGACTATCGATGACAATGATGAAGATCAAACTGTACCAAGCTCAACACCAGCTGATTCTCAACCAAGCTCAACACTAGCTAATCCTCCTAGAGAAGATCCAGGAACTAGCTACCTCCAGAGTCTGCCGAAAAGATTAAATTTTACGGCTGATCATCCAAAGGATTTGGTAATTGGTGATATTACCAAAGGTGTAAATACTCGTACATCCAGTAGAGATATTGTTTCTAGTGTTGCATTCATTTCACAGCTAGAACCCAAAACTATTGATGAAGCATGTAGTAATAATTTTTGGATAGATGATATACAAGAATTATTAAATTAATTTGAACGAAATCAAGTTTGGGAACTTGTTCCCAAGCCTATTGATCATCCGGTCATTGGCACCGTTGGATATTCCGAAATAAACTTAATGAGAATGGTTTAGTGACTCGTAATAAGGCTCGACTTGTAGCTCAAGGATACAATCAGGAAGAAGGTATCGACTATGATGAGACTTATGCCCCAGTTGCGAGATTAAAATCCATTCGCATGTTATGTGCATTTGCATATTTTCATAATTTTAAATTATTTCAAATGGATGTCAAGAGTGCATTTTTAAATGGTTTTATAAAAAAGAAGTTTTTGTAGCACAACCTCCAGGTTTTACAGATTTTAAAAACCCTGATCATGTTTTCAAGTTGAAGAAAGCTTTATACGGTTTGAAACAAGCCTCTCGTGCTTGGTATGATCGTCTAAGTTCTTTCCTACTTGACAACGGTTTTTCAAAAGGCAAAGTTGACACTACACTTTTTATTAAGTCTTTTAATGGTAAGCTTCTCTTTATACAAGTCTATGTTAATGATATTATATTTGGATCTACTGATGAATCTCTGTGTCAAGAATTTTCTAAGTGTATGCAGAATGAGTTTGAGATGAGCATGATGGGAGAGCTGAAATTCTTTCTCGGACTGCAAATCAAATAAACTGACAATGGGACATTCATAAATCAAGCCAAGTACACAAAAGATTTGCTGAAGAAGTTTGATCTGGACAATGTCAAACCTATTGGCACTCCGATGGCAACTTCAACAAAGCTTAATATTGATGAACAAGACAAGCCTGTCGACACACGTAAGTATCGAGGTGTGATCGGTAGTTTACTTTATTTAACTGCTAGTCGTCCAGATATTATGTTTAGTGTTTGCCTGTGTGTACGTTTTCAAGCTAATCCAAAGGAATCACATTTGTACGCAGTTAAGCGTATCTTTCGATACCTTAAGGGCACTTCTTCTGTTGGCTTATGGTATCCCAAAACTAAGTCCTTTGACCTTATTGGTTATTCGGATGCAGATTTTGCTGGATACAAAGTTGATAAAAAATACCAGTGGCACATATCATTTCTTAGGCAAGGCTTTAGTCTCATGGTTTAGTAAAAGCAAAATTCTGTTGCCCTATCAACAACAGAGGCTGAGTATATCGTCGTAGGACGTTGTTGTGCTCAAATTTTGTGGATGAAACAAACCTTAGAAGACTATGATTTATTTTACACACACATTCCCATTTTCTGTGACAACATGAGCACAATTAATTGACTAAGAATTCAGTATGTCACTCTCGTACTAAGCATATCGAGATTCGACATCATTTTCTTAGAGATCATCATCAGAATGGAGATTTTGACCTTGTGTACATAGACACTGAGAATCAATTAGCTGATATTTTCATAAAACGTCTAGCAGAAGATCATTTCAATTATTTACGTCAAGAATTAGGAATTTGGACGTCAATAATGTTAATTAATTTTGTTTTATGATTATTTCAATACGCAAAAACTGTGTTAGAAACAAGCCAATAAAGAGTCTGTCTGTCACCCAACACTACGGTTGAAGCAAAGCGGTACTTAAGAGTTCCCCGATGAACCTCCGTCAGCTGGGACAGTACTCCTACAGCTAATCTGAGACAGTCGCTGTGTAACGATATTTAATCCATAAAATAATATTAATTATGTTAATTTGAAATTACTAATCTTTGAATTAAATCTTTGAAATGAGTCAATGAAAAAGAAAGTGGTCCAAACCAACCCCAGGCGAATTCGGCCAGAATTTGGACCGAATTTGGCCCGAGTTCGGTTAGGGTATCAGGTTATATAACCAGAACCCGAGAGCCTTTCTTCTTTATTGCTTCTAAACACCACCATCACAGCACAGCAGCCGCGCGAAAAGCTCTAAAATCCTAGTTCTTCACCACTCATTCTCTCCCAATCTACGTGGTAAAATCTATCCAAATTTTGGATTCGTGCGGAGATCGTTGTCCTCTACAACATATTCAAATCTCGGGAGGATAACTCCGTATTTCTCCTCCATTCAATTTCGTATATTTTACTTTATTTGTACAATAGCACCTGAGGGATTTAACCCCTTCAAGAGGAAGAAGACCCAATCCTAGTGAGGAAGGATCATCTTCGAATCCACCTACGGATTCCCTCTTTTTGCCAGTTCAATCGAGCGACGGCGCGTTCGACGGGTTTTATTTTTAAACCCTAGATCAAGCCCTTCTGTGGTATGGAGACTTTTCTATGAGATCCATATGCACAGGCGATTCTATCAAATGGACTGTGTTTCCAGAACACTGCCCTTACTTTGAGGTATTAGGGTTACAATATTTTGTTAAACTTTGTTTTTCAGTAGCAACTAATGCCATTAGACTTTTCTACTGCAATATCATATTAAACACGTTTGACGTAAGTACTCGTGTTGGCGGACTAGATATCAATTTCAATGTTGTCCTCTTAGCGGAAATCCTTGGTATTCCTAACGAAGGTGAACCGCTTGTTGATATCACTGAATTTGATTTCCCCGACGGCACGGCACTTGCTAGTTTCAAAGCTGAACTCTGTGCACCTGATCGAGTTCGCTCTGGAAAGTTCAAGTCAAACAACTTGAACTTGTTTAATTATAAATTGCATCGCATCATCTACTCCACTCTCCTTCCGAAGTCTACTTCAAAGGATGATGTCACATCACTTGAGTTATCTGCTATGTATCACATTCTTAAGGGGATTCCATTTTATGCCCCTAAGACCATTATCCAGATGATGGGACGTTGTCGTACAAGAGATAGAAATCTCTTATGCGATGATTCTCCCACACATCTTCCAGCATTTTGATATTGATTTGTCAACTTGTACTCAAGACCCTGAGCCCAAGTTTCTTAAGTTATCTCGTCGTAGTATGACTGCTGCTGCTCCTCCTACTGCTCATACTACTGCTCCACCTCCTCCACCTCCTCAGCAGTATGCCATGACCTTTGAGGACATACACCAGCATCTTTCTGATTTGCACGTCTTGATGACGGATATGGCCCGCAAACGTGAGTTCTGTGACGTCACTCGTTATCAGGCGATAGCAAATTCTCTCGCTGATCTCCGATTTGCTCAGACTGGACATTCTGCTGGTTCTATTCCTAGAGATCCAGCCTTCTCTGGTTAACGCTGTGAGGATGAGGCTGTTCATGCCTACTTTCAGCCCGATAACGCATATGATTGGTACCGTTCTGATCGTGCTCCTCCTCGAGACTATGTCGGTGAGTTTTACACTGGCGTCTCTCCTCACCCTTCTGGCGCTGGTACCTCTGGAGCTGGTCCTTCTGGACATGTCGGTCATGTTGATGATGATGATGACGATGATGAGGAGATGTAATATGTTAGCTAATTTTTGAGACTTAGCTATTGACTACTGTACACTTGGAAATGCTCCGACATTCTAAGTTTCTAGATTTTATTATCAGTATTTCTTTTAAGGACTTGTACTGGATATTTATTGATGTCTTCTGAACATCTTTTTCTTTATGAGATGCGTAGTTTATGTTTTACATCAGTTTATTTACTTATTTATAGCATCTTTATCTGCTTTTATATTATTATAAACTGCATGTGAAATAATTCTCTGTTATATTATAAACTGCCTGAGACAAATACATGCCTGTGATGTCATTCTAATTTTTTTTACCATTTGTCATGATTATTTTCTTGTGTTTCTTCACTGTTTGTTATTTATGCATTGATTGCAGGGGAGTTTTTCTCTTTTGTAATTATTTGCTAAGTGACAACGGGAGAGAAAATAGGGATCTAATATTCTTTTTGAGAAAATCCAGGACATGAACAATTGTACTATTTTTGATTTTATTCCAAGCTTAGATGTTATATCATTCATAGTTTGTCAATTATCAAAATGGAAAAGATTGTTGGCCCATTGGTCATATGGTCAAACTGATTTTAATAATTGATCAAACTCTGTCTCGATATATGAAGCTAGTCAGGATATCTTGGACTCTTGGACATGATCAAGAATAGCTATCTACACAATTCAAGACCGAAGCGATGTTTGCCTGTTCGAGTCTTTATTTCTTTAAGCAATGTATTTTTTATTTTATTGAGTCTAGAAATACGTTGTACACCGAGTCGTACTGGCAAATAGGCTATTCCAAAATGATTTCAAAATATTTTTAAAATGTCCTTAGTTTTGAAAAACATTCATATCAACAAAAGCTTCAAAAAGGTTTTTCAAAAAGGTTTTCAAAAATCCCCAAAAACTAATTTTAAAAACCTAACCTAACCCTGACAGAACTCGGCCAGAGTTCGGCCAGAGTTCGGTTAGTGGCCGTTTTGATTTTTGAATTCTTTAGAACTTGGTCCTCCTACAGTTGCGGATTTAACCGAGATTTTCTCATCGAGTCCTGCCCGAATTCTGCCCGAATTCTGCCAGAATTTGGGCATTGGAACTCCTATAAATAGAGAAGGATTTCGATCATTTTAACTCACTCATTCACTTTCAATCTTCTCTCTTCTAAAAAACTTTAGTCTTCCAAAGAGTTTTCTCGAGCTTAAATTTTCAGATTCCAAGCCAGTTACAATCCTCTAGTCGATTTGCCAGTGCGGTGCGGTCTAAAAAATTTTGAGTGATTGTAATCAGAAGGCTTGATAGAAGAATACCACTTCACAATTGAAGTTGGACGAGTTCTTCGTATCAAAGCTCGCGTTGTAGAAGTTGCAAGGACTTCGTAAGAGAACTTGCGGTTTTGCCAATAGTGGATTCAACTGGTAGCAAGAGTTCTACCGACTGGACTAGTCCTCAACAGAGAAAAACAAGTATACATCGCTGTTTTTGTGTTTGTTTTCTTATCTCTGCCTTTACATTATTTAGTTGTAATTATTATTCTGTGATCTTGCTGCTAACATTTTTTAAATAGCATTATTCCGCTGCCAACTTTATTCACCCCCCTCTAGAGTATTGTGCTTTAAGATTTCGTTCCTACACATGTGTCCACCAATCTGACACGGATCAAGGTCGTCGTCCTCATCCGCAGAAGTGTCGGCTAGGCGGCATCGTCGTTTGGAAGAAGAGTGATCTGGCCAAGAGATGAGGCCGCTGGGGGACCATCCTGGGCTCGCCTCCTTCTGGAAGGGCCGTCGAGGGACCACCCTTGGAGTCGTCATCGTCCAACAGGATGCCATGTCCTTCCTTGGAGAGGAGCTCCCGGCTATCTCAGTCTACGATGCGCTCGTGCCCGGCCAGCCCCTCCATCGCGCTCGCACCCTCGCCGCCCCCTGGCGTGCCTCCGGCCCTCCTGGTCTACGACGCGCCCGTACCGGCCCCCGGTCGCGCGTCTTCGGTGCTCCCACGCGCTTGCGTCCGACCCCTCCATTCCGCCCGTGCGCACACCGGTCCGGGCTCGGGGGAGCCCCACTTCGACAGGGAGTCGCAGATGAAGGACCATCTCGCCCACTTCGACGCAGATATCCGCCATGGTCGAGGAGGTCGAGCCCTTCTCCGCCATGTGATTGGGACTTCTTCTCTCTTTCCATTCGGACTTGAGTTCCATCCTGATGTGAGAAAGTTATGAAAGAGAGCGGGAGAGAGAATGGTGGGTTGGGGGGTTGGTGGGAGGTGGAGCCCACAAATTTTTGGAAAACAGATTTGTGAAAGCTAGTTTCAGCTCCACTTTGAAAGCAACGTTATAACGTAGCTTTTGGGATTTTTTTTGAAAGCATATTTGCAAGTGGAGGCAACCAAACACCAGTTTTTTGGTTTTTGAAGTTTAAACTCACAATGATGAGTTTAAAATGACAACCAAATGCACCCTTATGTTTCCAATATCTATTTCGTACTTCTGTTTGTGTTAGGGTTCAATTTATCCAATTTAAAATGATCATGTTGATTTAGGGTTTCAAATTTTTTTAATAAAGGGTTCAAAATATGAATTTTTGATGAGTAACTTGAATTTTAGGGTTTATACTCTTGGAACTGTTTAAATTGATGCTTCCTACAGTTGCATGATATTGATTGTATCAAGTTAAAACATACTCTATAATTGAGTTTTTAGGGTTTAAGTTCATAAATTTTTTTTAATTCTAGTATGAAATTGTTAGTGAAAATAATAATAGAGAGAACAAAAATGGCTTTGAGGCGTATATGTACCCTACTCGGAAAGAGTTTGTTGTTGGAATCAGACAAATATTTTTCCTAGGATACAACAAAGCCTTGAGCAAAAAATGCAGACAGCAAATTGAAATCTCTTCTTCTTGTTGAGTAGTAGTAATGTTTGTTGTGCTTGCGATTTTTGGATGATTGAGACTTGGGTATACTCAGGTTTATATAGAACTTCTCATGCCTCTTCAAATAATCAAAACGAATTAATTTAAAACAAAAAGTTGCAACTTCTTTGAATAGTCACAACCAAAACCAAACGAATATGAAAATCCATTCAACCCAATGAATTTGATGATTTATTCAAACCCAATGAATTTGAACTAGAAAGTTTGCCATTGTACAATTAAACTTAAATCCTCCACTTTGATTGTACAATCAAATTTCCATTTTCAATCCCCCACTTTGATTGTAAAACCATTGGTTCTGTCAAACACAACATATAGTAATATCATAATAAATACAAGATGGTGGTTATAACTTAAACCTTCAATTTGTACAAAAACATCAAAGTTTTATTAAAGTTATTGCTAGCCTTATCTTTTAACCAATTACTATTTATAGTAAAATCAAAGGTATCGTACACACAACATCTTGATTACAACAATTTCAAACATCGCTTTAGTATTTTTATGGCCATGTGCTAATATCTTAGTTTTGTCAATGATCCAAAAAGGAAACCTCTAAACTCTCGCGAGGAGCGGCATCACTTCTACATTCACATAGGTGAAATTAATCTATATACCCCCACTACTCAGGTAGCAAATCTCAACCTCGTCTTTGTAGTGTTCAAATGGATTTTGTCACAATCAAATGGAGCTATATTTGTCAATCAGTGTATCTTAATCACTTCAAATAACTTGTTTTTATCCATTAAACTTTATACTAATTAGTTTATTAGTCTAAGATTTGGTTACCATTGTTGGTGAATTTTATAAGAGGTTGCAACCACATTTTTTTGGATGTTCGTTTTACAACTTTTCTACGTAGGCCTATAGTAAAAGGATCAGGTAAATTCGTACTAGTCTCCACATACATTATTATGACCTGCAAAAGTGTAACCCCATTGTTCCTAAATAAATGAGATTTAAAATCATTTATAGTATGTTTTATTTTTCAAATCATTTCCAGAATATTTTATTCAAATTTATTTAGTAGGTTTTTTTAAATTATTTATTTCAATGACTTTCCATTTATTTGCTATGACATATCTTAAGTTATTTGTTAAGCTAAACATATATGTACTAATTTAGACTAATTATTTGGATTAGTTAATATTTCTGGATTAATTAATTACTATTACTAGCTGGAATTATTTAAGTTTAATTTTCCTAAATATGGAATGGCATATTTGTAATTATTTCAGTTTAGACTGGTTATTTAGGAAATCCATGGTGAATGCTTAGCCATATGACTTGGTAGAAATATTCTGGTACATTAACTAATTAAGACTAATCATGATTAGTCTGGAATAATCCAAGAATACTCCTAGCCTATGTGCCTAGAGATTCTAGGACTTTCCTAATCAGGCTGTAAATAGCCATCATTATTGCTAATTGTTTATTCCTAATCATTACTCTTGTGGTCCTAACGATCGTGTCCTATTGTGTCCCTTCGTGTCCATTCCACAAAATTCAGTTTTACATCTATATTTGTGTCCGACACAGACATTTTCTTGTCCACCCCTACCCATGTTGTGTCCCTCGACACAGATTACATCCACAACATTCCATGTGTCCATGTCCCCCGATACGACACCAGATATAAACCCCAAACCCTAGATCTACCTAAACCTAACCTAATTTGACCTCTGCCTCATTGCCGACCGCCATGTCCGATGGGTCCTTACCGGAGAAGCTGTACCGCCCTATCCTGGAGCACATCGGACACGGATTTGTCTACCAGAAACTCCTAGCCTCACTGCCGGAGACGCTTGAACCACCGCTTCGAGTCCAGATCGCCAGAGCACCTCAGATCTGGACATCCCCTTCGTCGAAGCTGCTGTGTCCAGATCTAGTTGTCTCGAGTCCACACCGTGTAGACATGACCAAGCCAGAGCTCCATCGCTGCTGCGACTGGATCTGCTCGAGATCACCATCGTTGCTCAAGTCTTGAAGTCGTTGTGTCCGGCCTCGGGACCCTCACCGCCCCTGTCGATGAAGTCTTTGCCCCCACCACTAGAGTAGGTGCATCCCGAGCCGTCGATCGCGTGTCAGATCTGGACTGACATTTTCGTGTCAGCCCTCATCGCCTTTCGCTGCCTGCTCCTTCGATCGCAGATGAGTCCTCCTCTACCAGACCACGACCGATCTAGACGATACAAAGCCAGATCGATCGGCCTCGAGGAACCCCGCCACCGGAGCGCCCGCCTCAATCCACTGATTTGGGCTGCGTTCTCGTCTCTGCTGTGCGAGCCGTGCCGCCAAGGTAAGACTCTCGATCTCCCCTTCCTTCATGTTCTTCTTGCTTATTCTTCTTCTTTTGATCATAAACGTTGTGATTGATTCGGTGGGACTATAAGTCATCGACGATTGTTTCTATGCGTATAGCCTCGGGAGTTGACTGTGGGTAGATAAACTCGGACCCTAAACAAGTAGATGTTTCATGAATTATGGAATCATCGACGGTAGTGCATGAATTATTCAGAGGATAGTTGTGCCTCAGTTATGCGGGTAGAAATAGTTATGTTCGAATTTGGATAGAGTCCCATAGAAATCGTCGAAAAGTGTTTCAAAATATTAATTTTCAGAAAAATTTCACCGATACGGCGTACGCTCCGACAAACCGGGCGCCTTGGTCGCAACCCATGAGTATTGAAAGATGCATATGGATATCGTCGAAGTGTGGAATTTGACAGAACTCAAATTTGTTGTGCATGCACGACGAAATCGAGGCATATCGATCGAGATACCCCGTATCGGTCCCTTTGCAAACTCACCCATAACTTTATGCATATTTTTCATCTCGAGATAAAACTTACACCAACAGGACCATGTCATTTTTTTGGTTATGTGCCAAGTTTTGTCCGATTCTTAGAAGGTCGACCAGAATACCATTTTGGCGGGCCCGCGACCCGATTCAACGGGCGAATTTGTACAAGGCCACCGGAATCCAACTTTGGACATACGGTTGGATTTGTCTTATCAAATCGGACCCATAGACATGTAGTTTGACGAATATAGAGACTGTAGATACCGACACACTTTTCGGTACAAAATGGGTCCAACGACGGACATCATTTTGATCTAAAATTACGATTTTACCCCTGTGTCCAGAATTAAACCTTTGGACATGCATTTTTAAACATATCTTTTATACCAAAAATGTTTGTGACGTTTGTTTCAGCATCCGAGGACGTTTGTGGTAGTTGGCTTTCGTTGCTTCACTATTTCGACGATTCGAGTTATCGGATCTTGCCATTCTGCACACTACCTCCAGGCAAGATACCTTGCCATTTGATGTCTGTTTACTTTAGCTCAAATTTTATATTTACATTTTTTAAATTTCTTCTATATAAAACTGTTCTTATGAAACATGTTTAGATGCCATTACTATTCAGCTATGTCTTTATTACCTTTTTTATTACTTTATGCTTATTTTCCCTAGAGTTATGTAGACCACCCTTGTTTGTCGCATTCAAAGGTCTTGACACGTTGTACCACGAAGTTGTGAGTCGCATATAGAAATCGGACATGCATATCTGGTTGGCCACCGATACGTATAAGTCGTGCGATAGGATTAACCGCTAATAGTATTGTATTATTAGTTTGACTTGGCGGTTATAGAGGTTATGTATTGTGATGACAATATATAGGCATGGGGTGGGAAAGACATTTTCTTAGCGTATGGGCTACTATGCATTTTACCTTTGTAACCGTATGCTCCGTCGGAGATGCGGGTTGACGACCCCTTATTCATGTACTTGCTGACCTCTGATGTTCGTGGAAATGTCATACTTTGAGGTTTTGGTGCCCATAGAGGGGGCCATACCAAACCTATTATAGCCAGAGAGCCCATGTGTTGGAGGTTTGTTCTTAAACTGCATTCACTTAGAATGGTTAGGCTACCTTATCCGTTAGGTATAGGTACTTTTGGTTTGAGTACTTATATCTGATCGCAACTTGGACCAGTAACTTGTCGCGGACTAGTTTGCCATACCTTGTCCTTTTTTGGTTGTAGGTGTGGTTCACTGCTTCGATGAGAAGGTACTGAACCTTGTTGTGGTCCGGATACTCTATTGGATTCATGGCATGGAAAAATATATCATCGTGGATTAGGGTGCCATCTCATGTCCTTGTTTGGTTGGGGGGCATCGTGGATTAGGGTGCCATCTCATGTCCTTATTTAGTTAGGTTGCCATCTCATGTCCTTGTTTGGTACTTTAATTCAAAGGTGAAGTGTTGGACCATGTTATGATCCAATTGAATTATTATTGAGCAGTTTATATTCAGTATTATGGCATGTTCTCCCTGCATCTTGTTACGTCCCACTGAGGACGGTAATTTCTCCAGATATGTGTTTGGGACTTTCTGCTGGTGCTCTAGCCAAGGCCATGATCTTTTCTATTTCCTTCGAAGATGATTACTCTTGGATCGTCCTCGCTACTTTTACTAAATTCTTTCCTTGTGTTTTTCTTCTCATTTAAATAGTGGGTAGTAAATTTTTTTTCGCCCAACGTTTTATAAATAATAATTTAAAGTTGATTTTATATCATTATTCATTTATTTATGGATGAGATTTAGTGTTTCATGGTTTTCTGTATTTTACAGCTTACGTATATCTATTATACGGCTGGCATGTCTACGTTACTAGTCCTACATATTTTGGGACTAGGGTGTTACATATTTTTGTGGTGGCCCATGCAGGTCTACGATAACTTATTTGGTTACTTTACCGTACCAAGCATGCCTGCGTATAGGATTAGAGTCTAGGATCTCATCCACATACTTGACCTCCTTTATCGATTATATTTTTTTGAACTCTCGCTTGACTCCTTGATTGCATCTTGCTTGATCCCTTTTATCATAATTATTATCTTTTCTTCGTGCTTGATAGAGGTTAGAAAGGTGATTCGTACTAGGTAGACATGTTCCATTGTCCCGTCACAATACTAGTTTAACTTTTATAAGTTGGGTAGAATGCCTCACGACCTAACACTCCCTTTGACCTTAACCAAGGCCTTAGACAAAGGAGACAGTAGAACGACTGTATAGGCACAAACATCGGATGAGTTTTAGATTTTATTTGAAGAACTTGAACCATTCATATTTTTTCATCTTCTTATGTACTCATAATTCTAACTATCTCGACTAATGCTGCTAATATAGCCTATTTTTACAAGCTCATCCTTTTATTGAGCTTGTTCAAGACATATGTTATCTGGGTGTGTCCACTAACATATTGTCTAATAAGAACCGATGCATGACGGTCTGATCAACCTAGTGCACTTGGTTCGCTCTTCGATTATTTTACATGGATTGAAATATAGTTAAACTTGTTCTTTAGGATCTCATCCGCAACGGTCTTGACAACTCCCTTTTGAACTATTAAATCATCTTTGAAACCCATATTTGTAATTCGATCCCATCTCCCATGAACTGTTATTATTTTTCGTCACTTATTTCGAAAAAAAACGCTCGTAGACATGAAGTATTCTTCTATGGCCATGAAAGCTATATATACACAATCGTTACCATCTATTTGAAATCGGAGAACTATCTTCAAACTTGATACAAATCTACTGTATCGCATTATCTATTACGTCGTCTAGTATTCTTTTATAATCAAGCGTCGAGGTACAACATCACGACTTTGAAATTTTCTAACCTTATTAAACCTAAAATCGTGTCTTAGTTCTGTAGAGTATAGATTGTAAGCCCTCTAAATTTTAGGATTTACTAGTATTACCGATTGATTAGGATAGGTTGGTTTCTATTAGGATGATAAATTAGTACCTCATGAGCACCCACTTTCTATCTATATCGTTTGGTGTCCTCGACCGTGACATTGCTATTCGGAGCACGAGACCAGCTGTTACCTTCCAAAAAAATTCCATGTACAAGATCTAGAGGAGTCCACATTTATTTAGGCATATCATGTCCCACTCAAACACGTCTCTTATACTCTATTTTCATGATACGACTTTCAGGTCAAAAAGCTAGCTATAACCCTTACCGTAATACCGATTACTTCCCGACTTCAATTGAAGATACAACCTCGACTCAAATATTTCGATCCAATATGGTTGTGATCTACTCGAAGTTCACTATGCACATGCCACTAGTGTGCCATTCAATAGAGTCCCCATGTGCTACTTAAACACAAAAGTCACAGAAGGCACAATTTTGGGCTTAAGTAACCTAGTAACCCATCCGACTGACAATTAGCTCAACCACTCGAGTTGAAACTTATCCTAGGCTACCCTCACCTAGTAGGAATGGTTTAGATTGGTTTAGGGATCTTGTCCAGCCAATATAGATTAAAATCCAAGACTTAAATTAATCAAAAATTAGTTCCAACTGAACTAATTAATCATTGGTTTATAATGTTTATTTATATCCGTATCATCTTGAATTTAATATTTGGATCACAACACTAGCCATTTTCTTCCAACAAATTCCACCCTCATGAACTAGACAAGCTACTCTACACGCCACTCTACACATATGAGATACATGTCCCACATAAATGCACCATCTTGTGCTCAATTTTAACTACACCACATGTATGACCTACTTTCCCTTATAACAAACCACAGATGCCCATTCTCGTCCCATTTGATTTTTCATGCAATATCGACCCATTCCCTCCAACGAATTGAATATCCATGATCCATGCCTGACTAAGAATACCCTATCGTGTAGAATATGTTCAATTTGGATCCGTCTATAACTACCACTTACATCTTTTCGGAAATCAATTTATGATTTGATGTACTTACTCTTCCTTCGTATTAAGCCTATATATATATATTTGTTTTTTATATTAAGTTTTATTTTAATTTTGAGGAGGACAAAAATTTTATAAGTTGGGTAGGATGTAATCCCGCAAAATTTTTGGAGGATTTAATTATTATTTTTAAATAAATAATTTTGAATTATTTGTTATTCACTTATAGATAGTCTTAGTCATGCTTAAATTTTGCTTATGCACATTGACTAGATAGCATGGCACGGCTAGTTCAATTATATGCCCTGACTAGCCTACTAGCTGTAAACCCCTATCCTTATAGAATTTTATTTTATTATATTTTAAATATTTTATAGCAATTTTCCTATTTATCTAATAAGTATAGTACTTAATTGTAAAATTTTCCTATATAGCAAAAACTTGCAGCACAAATACTACTATTAGTAATTCTTGTACAATTTCACTAAAAATATTTTTAAGCGATTACTGAATGTTAGAAATTTTAAGATTTTTTTCTAATATTTTATGGTATTTTATATTTATCAAATAATTTAGTAAATAGTTATATGTTTTTTGGGTATTAAAACAAAAGTTAGCATAAATATTTTTTCCATGGTAATATGCTTGCCAAATATTTTCCTAAAAATATTTTATAAGGCGTTCATTATGTTTTAGAATTTTTAGGATATTTTTTTTATATAATGAATTACATTGCTATATAATATGAGTTAAAAAATGTAAAACCTGGTGCTTCTCGCGAAATTATCGCGAGAAGTAGAACTCAAAATCTCGCGACCATCCCCAGTCCCTCATAACCCGACCCATAGTAAGCAATCTATGAGTATAAATACTCATCAAAGAGGAACACCCCAAAACACTCTGCAAAAACCCTAACCCCAACCAATCACTGCCGTCCCCGACCCGAGGTGTACCTGTAGAAGCATAAAAAGTATAATCATCACCTAGCGCTACTCATAAATAGCGCCAGGACACAAATTTATCAAATGGCGCTGGGTAAGCAGATGGCGCCTGACATCAATTGGCGCTGGAATTAGATGGTGCTGGCCAACACGTGGTGAGATTCCTCGAGAAGCTGAAATAGTTTTTATAATGACGGATAGCACGTCAGTCGAGAAAAATCTATTTGAATCCCAAGCGCGTGGCGCTCGAGGAGATCACGTCAGACATGTCAGATTCGTCATAATGATTAACAGCTGTCTTACGCCATCTGCAGTTGGCACGAGATAACCAATGTCATCATATCAACCGATAACAGCAAGTTGCGCCTGGCACCATCTAACCGTAGGCACTATCTGATCAAATCATCCAGAAGAAGTTTGATGACATGGCGCGCATGCTACTAATCTCGAAGAACGTGTACGTTACACTGCCCATGACCAAGTGCATATCAATCACAGAATGCCACAAATTTAAGCAGTTAAACCAACTGTTTGTGCCAATGGATGAATGATACGCCAATTACAGTATGCGCCAGTCAGGATAACTACTTAACATTTATCTCTAAATTCTATAATTAGAGTTCCAAATCACTTTCAAAGCATTACTAATGATCATAATCTCCTGAGCACTTGCTACAGCACTCTCTAAAGACTTTCTTTTTCGACATCGCATCGTCCAAGGGGTAAAGTGATCATCTTCTGATCAGATTCCTATAGTTGTGCTTTTCCAAAAATTAATTGTACTCTTGTACTTTCTTTTTTCTTAGTTTGTAAAAAATTTTATTTTTGCAAACAAAATGGCGACTCTGTTTGGGACGACTTTTACTCTGACGAGAAAGTGACAACTCAATGCGATGTTGCGTCGGTCGGCACGACGCAGAAGACCTTGGTCGTGAAAGTCGACCAAACTACCTACGAAGCCATGATTGGTGCAGGGGGTGCAAAGCGCGCCACCACTGTTGCTGCAAAGAACAAGACGTGCGCTATCTGGACTCTGAAGTCCTCCAGTGCACCAATCATGACTGCTGCACCAAGCTTAGAGAAAAGCTCTGTAGCCACTTTCTCATCCTCGCCAATTCTGAAATTGCCAGAGGGTGCTCCAACTACTATCCTGGCGCCAATCAGAGGACAACACCACTTCTTCCTCGTCACCAATTCTGAAATTGGTGGAGAACGTGCCAACCACTGTTTTGGCGCCAATCAAAAAAATGCCACTTGGTTAATCCCTCTTCCTTCCCAGTTCTAAACTTGGAAAAAATTACATATCATTGCCCCTTCACAGAATAAAGGAAAGTGCCCTATGGCCACTGCTTATCCTTCTCCAGCACTGGACTCGGTGGAAAACGCATCTGACTATGTCCATGTGCCAGTCAATGTGAGAACACTTTCGAGTAGAAAGTCTACTTCTCTTGGCAGAGACAATCAAATCAATGCCAAAAAATTAGACTCTACTCAAAGTATGTTTTCTACTGCTCATCTGCACCGCGCCAAATACGCTGGAGTAGTATGCACAGAATAATAGGGCATCCTGTCCACTCCTCATGGCTAGTGCTAATCAAGACAGAGCCAAGAACTTCCTACCCTGCATATTTTAAAGACAAGGCAGGGTAAACCGAGGGTGTCCCAAATAGACAGCCAGGTGGCGCACGACTCTGACATGCGCACTTACCTCAATCAGCACAAAACAGCATCAAGAACAATCTGCTCCACCTACCAAGTTACGCACAGAAAGAGTTCCTTAAGTCAATAATCCTCTTACCTATGCTAATGAAGTCAGCACCTCTCTGTACACACAAGGAACAAGGCACCTCAAGATTCGAAATCATGTTCCTAACATCATCAAGGAATACGTACCTCTGACCTATCCTTATCCTGTTACTGTAACCGATCTATGCGAACTTCTTGTACAAAAATGGAAGATTGCAGGACCATCTCGTCCACCTATAACTCCGTATCAGGAGCATCATTATAATCATCACCATGAAGTAGTGATCAAATGTTGTTGTCAATCAGCGAAACGGTCTATCTTCGACCGTTTGAACTACACTCGGACTCCTGAACTTGTGATGGTAGACGAAGATAAATTGTTGTATGCTTTAGTCAACATGACATCTCAAAGTACTGGGGTAGAAAATGCCCAAGACGTAATGTATCCTATAATCTCAGTCAGCAATACTATGATCGGATTCGTGACTCCGGTGAAGGGGTCTACCAAAATATAATATCAAAAAGCCGAGATCTATTCGGTCAAAGGAATCTTCCCTCTCCTAATCTTGGGGATGTTCTTAGTTAGAGAGGTTCTCTTAATTTCGACCAAGAAATAATCGATCAAAGGAATCTTCCTGATTCTGAGCAAGATTCCCTCAATCAAAGGAATCTTTCCACTCTTCATCTTGGGGGTAATTTTTTGTATGACTTCGACGCCGATAGTGAAAGTTCTGAACGGACTATCTTTTTCACCAGTTCATCATCGGTAGCCAGAGAAGTGACTGTCTATGTCACTAACGAAGAACATGATGCATCCAGCTCCGGTAGTCAGGAGCAGAGGAACGCTGCATTAGCGGCCAACTTGAAAAATATGGCCAAAATAATGGCGAATATGTATGTTGTGGTCATGGCACAATGCACTGTTCCACCGGTTGCAAATCTAATTCCAACCCAAGAATACATAGCAGCATCTACCCCTGTCAACACTGGTATGGTGGTACAATCTCCTCATAACGCTACCATGCCAGCTCCAAGTCATTCTGGTGCTGGGGGTGGTGCTTATCATGCAGTCCCGCCTCCTAACATACCTAATTAGTCTACTGCTCTCCAAGCATCAGAGGATACTAATGAGGCAGTGAAGCTTCTACTTAGTCAGTTTGAAGCTTTCAAGCAGAAGGATAGTCTGTAAAAGCTGGGGATCAAACAACCCTACCCTATAGAGTGGAAGGAAGTCCTGTTTCCACCTAAATACAAGCCACCAACCATCATGCTGTTTGATGGCAGTTCATCTCCAAGTTAGTACCTCAATCACTTCGAGGTAATGACTGACCAGCTCCAACCGAACGATGCTCTACTCACTAGAGTATTCATCGGATGCTTGGCAGGTGTAGCCTATGACTGGTATCGTAGCTTGCCAGTTGGTTGCATAATATCTTTTGCAGGATTCAAGCAAATATTTCTGGAACGATTCTGTAGTGCCCCATCCCGCTTAGTCAATCGAAGGAATCGAAATGCTAATACGTTTTGACTTAGCCATGCAATGGCGACTCGAAGGCCCACTCGGTCGAGGTGACTCCTCGCTTAGATGGGGTAGTTTCGGTGAACTCGCCTCATCTTAGCCTTCACATAAGAAATTGCATATTTTCAAATGCACAAGTAGGCTTGATAATAAAAGACGCATCCACAAAGCTAAGGGAATAATCCCAAGTTGGGTTGAATTGAGTTAGAACATGAAAAGGTCCAATGGTCGGCTTAGAGTTGGTATACGGCGTGCTTTGAAAATGACACTCGGTCCTTCGTCCCGTGGCTTGGGAGTAGGAAAGTTGGTTGAGTTGTCGAAGTTATGAATTATCCTAAGTCATAGGTGTCGCCCGCGTAAATTCTCGATAAAACATG
>JANAVB010021064.1:0-43027 GCA_029216955.1 Iris pallida
TAAACAGTATTATTTTTTCTTGAAATTTGGTATGTTGCTAATCAATAAGGTGTAGATGAATCCCATAAAAAAATTCAAGAAAAAAATGTTGTAAAGTGGAAAATGAGGTCGACCTTAGGTACATTTCCTCTATATATATTTTATATATATATATATATATATATATATATATATATATATATTATATATTTTATATATATATACATTTCCTCTATATATATATATATAATATATATATATATATTATATATATATTCAAATAGAACCTAAGTATATATATATATATATATATATATATATATATATATATATATATATTATATATATATATTATATATAATATAAAAATATATTATATATCTATATATATAATTATAATATTAATATATATAATATATTTATTATATACAAATAGAACCTAAGTATATATATATATATATTATATATATAATATATATATATATATATATATATATATATATATATATATATATATATATATATATAATGAATTTAGATTTATGCCATACAAGAGGAATTAAACCAATTTGAGAGGAATCAAGTTTGGGAACTCGTTCCTAAGCCTACCGGTCACCCTATAATTGGTATCCAATGGGTATTCCAAAATAAACTAAGTGAGGATGGACAAGTCGTTCGCAACAAACATCTAGTTGCTCAGGATTATAATCAAGAAGAATAAATTGATTATGACGATTCCTATGCTCCTGTTGCTAGACTAGAATCCATTTACATGCTTTGTGTATATGCATATTTTCATGATTTTAAATTATTTTAAATGGATGCCAAAAGTACTTTTCTGATGGCTTATAAAAGAAGTTTTTGGAAAATAGCCTCTTGGTTTTGAAGATTTTAAATTTTTTGATCATGGTTTCAAGTTAAAAAAGGCACTATATGGACTCAAACAAGCACCTAGAGCTTGGTATGATCGTCAAAGTAGCTTTCTACTGGAAATGGTTTTTCTAAAGGGAAAGTAGACAACTTTATTTATCAAAATCCCTTAATGATGATATTTTATTTTTACCAATATACGCAAATGATATTATTTTTGGTTAAACTAATGAAGTACTTGTCAAGAGTTTGCTAAGTTTATACAGAATGATTTTAATATTAGTATGATGAGAGAGCTCAACTACTTTTTTGGACTGCAAATCAGACAAACTTCATAAGGGACCTTTATCAATCAAGCAAAAGATATGAAAGAGTTGCTAAAGAAGTTCGACTTCGACAATGCAAAGCCTATTAAACTCCAATGGCTACCTCAACCAAGCTTGACATTGATGAAAGTGGCAATCCTGTCAACCAACATAAGTTTTGAGGTATGATTGGTAGTTTACTGTACTTAACTGCTAGCCGTCCTGATATAATGTTCGATGTTTGTATATGTGCTAGATATCAAGCCAATCCTAAGTAATCACACCGATGTGCAGTTAAGCGTATTTTTCGATGCCTTACAGAAACTTCTACCGTCGGCTTGTGTTATCCCAAAACTAAATCATTTAACCTAACCGGTTATTCTGATGCAGATTTTGTTGGATGCAAAGAAGACCGTAAAAGTACCAACGGCACATGTCATTTTCTAGAAAAACCTTAGTCTTTTGGTTTAGCAAAAAACAAAATTTTGCCGCATTATCAACGACTGAAGCTGAGTATATCGTTGTCGGTCGTCGTTGTGCTCAAATTTTGTGGATGAAGCAAACCCTAGAAGACTACAATCTGCGTTTTCAAAATATTCTCATTTTTTGTGACTATACTAACATGATTAATTTGACTAATTAGAACCTAGTATATCATTCACGTACTATGCATATAGAAGTACCCATCATTTTCTTCGTGATCCTTAACAATGCGAAGATATTTTTCTAGAATTTATTGACACAAGTCATCAAGTAGCATATATTTTTATAAAACCATTAGCTGAGGACCGTTTCAATTTTAGTTATCGCGAGTTAGGTATTCTTGATATCGTCTCAGAAGCATAATAAATTATGTCTGGTAAATGACTTGATATTAATTTAATAATTTTACTAAATCAAAATTATTTTGGGTACAAACCAAAGGGTTCTTCCATCATACATGTGTAAATAGCCTGAAGCGACACGGTGCACTAGTTTTTGGACTACCGCTAGCTGGAATCCAGCCCCTACAACTAATCCAAGATGGTTGAGATTTATTAAAATTTGTATGAATTTTATCTTTCATTTTATATACATGATTTAACATATGCTAACCTAGATACAAGGAAACCGAACTCGGACCTAACTCTGCCCGAGTTTGGCCCGAACTCGGTCTCTGTGTATCAGGTAAACTGAGAGCAGGTCCCACTTTTAAGTTTTCTCTCCTCATAACAAAACCCTATTTAACCCGAGAGCAGTCGACCCCCTTTCTTCTCCTCCGAAAACACCTTCCAAATCCTAGGTCTCCAAACCCTAACCCTAAATTTCACCTATTTTAGGGTTTCCATCTCCAAGATCTAGGATTTGTGTCTATTTCAGGATTCTCTTCCAATTTTTATTATTCTCTTGAGGTATAAACTCTTCATCTCTTAAATTTTTCTATGGCACCTAAGTTAACTTCTAAGAAAAAGAAGAATGGATGAAGCTTCATCTTCAAATCCATCTCAAGATCCTTTTGAGTCCCTATTTAGTCCTCCACCACCTAATGAGGATGATTTCAATAGTTTTTTATTTAGAAACCTAGAATCTCCATTGCATGGTTCGATGATTTCCATAAGTGAAATATTTGCCCGAACAATGTTATTAGTTTTACTATCTTACCGGAATATTTAAGTAGTATTACCGCTGTAGGACTTCATGATCTTGTTCCAATTGCTAACCCAATATATCCCAATGCTATACGTATGTTTTATTGCAATTTGCAACACACTCATGGCACTATCTACTCATTTATCTGCGATATCGATATTGAGTTTGATGATGATGACCTAAGTGAGATGCTCCAGATTCCTAATACTGGCAATTGTCTCATCGATATCACCAAAGTCAATTTCGGTAATGACACGAATCTATAATCCTTTAAGGATGCCATGTGTGATCCGTTTTCTAGACCTCCATAACGTTTGATTTCCAAATATCTGAACCAACATTTCTGTAACACCCAGTTTTCTAAATGAGGGTAATTTTTGAAATTTTGTATTTTAATTTATTTAATTATGATATTTAAATAATAATATAATTTTGGTGATTTTTAATCATTTTAAAACTATTTAAACCCATGACTTGTAATTTTGGTATTTTGCTAGTGTAACACTTGAGACAGCTTGACCTAGAGCCTAGCCATGTGATTATGATGTTTCATTTATCATTTTCAGTTTGAGAGTATTTTTGTCATTTTGAATTTAATTGAATTTAATATATATTATTTGGAATTTAATATATTATTAAGAATGGTGTAATTTTAATATTATTTAATTGATTGCCATGTATTGTGATTAGCCTAACCTAGTTTGGACCTAACCTAGATTGGTCATAGCTAGAATTAGTTAGCCATGGTTAGTATTAGTTAGTATTGATTAGTTTTGGTATAGCCATGATTAGTTAGAACTAATAGATTGCAACTTGACTAATGTGAAACTTAGACTTTAGACCATTGGTTAGACTAGATGGAAGGAGAGCCCTTGATTTATTCCCCAAAATCCTAACCCTAGCATTTATGGCCAGCCACCTAGGGATCCACCCCTATTTAATGTCTCCCAAAATAGTTGCCTCTTTGTTCATTCCTCCATTTGCAAGAACAAGGTTTGTCTTCATTGAAACTCTTTCCTATTTTAATCAATATTGATCCTTTTTTATTCAAACTTCTTCTATGGTGACCTAATTTGTGTTTCCCTACTGTTCATGGAGGCTAATCACAGATTTGGGACAATTTGGAGCTTGGGGCTAGCTTGGAGGAGCCCCATTTTTGAAGTTTTTCCTTGAGAAGGAACACCTATAGGTAACTTCCTATTCCCTTCATAGATTTTTGATTTCTTGGCATGTATGTATAGCCCTATGTGTCCTTTCACTGTAGGAATAGGATTTGCAAAGTTTCGTGTCCTTTACGTGTCCGTATCGGACACGTATCAGTGTGGGTTTCTTAGTGTTCGACGAAATTCCACAGTGGGCATTTCGATCTAGTTTTCAGAATGTATTTGAATAGAAAATAGTTTTTCATGTCGCTTATGGATTTCTACTCGACTGAGGTGATTTCGTGTCGTGTTTGAGTCACACTGGACTCGTGGACACAGCCCCGCGCGCGGCTGGGGCTTCCCCTGCTGCTCGAGGCCTCGTGCTCATTGCACAGGCCACGTGGCGAGCTGTGGTTGGAATCAGAGGAGGGGCAGTGTCTGCGAACCTGTTCTCCAAGTCTTGTGTCCAACGGAGTTGTGTCGGACACGCTAGGTCACGCGCACTGGTCACACGCGTGCGCTGCGTATAGGCAGATTCGCATTCTGATACACAAGTCGTGTCCACTCTGGACACGACGTAGTCGTGTCGTGTTGTGTCATATGTGTAGCCTGACACATGGGCTATATGTGGGCATGACCACGAGACCCCACATGTCGTGTGTCGTGTCCTACACATGTGTGCACGCGTGCACGATACTGTGCAACACTAGGTGCACCCCACGTGTTTGCAACGTGTTGGACACGCCTGTGTCATATTTTCTGGACACGAAAAGACTCTCAAGACACGTGTACATATGCTACACTAGTTACCAACCTATTATTTGTAAATTTAATGATTATTTAAGGTTGGATTACTTGATTCCCATTGTGGACTGAAACCCGATTACACTCTTAGCTGATACTGTTTTTCCTAAGTTTGAATTTGCATTTTCTAATTTTGTGTTGATTAAATGGTTAATTTAGACCACCTGCTTATGTATTAGGCTAATGGAATATTGGTTAGGATTAGTGTTTGACAAATAGATTGTTGGACTCATTTTTGGGTTTTTCTGAGAATGGTGTTAACCCACACACAAAACCGAGACTGTCAATTGGTTTTGTTAATCCTGAGACTTCACTCAATGTTTGATGTTTATGTACAAAATCTGGACTGTTTCACATTCCCCTCACAGTTCACTCTCACACACACAATTCACAAACACATATGGAATCCTGTCACACTGTTTTCCCTTTTCACTCACTGTTTTGCAAATCTCTGTCACTTAACACACACACATGCCACCCTCTTATTTCCTATCACTATTTTCCTGCATCTTCCCTTTTTACACACACACACACTCATGATTCACACACACCTGTGTAAATTCCTTCACACATGACACATCTATTCCTATCACTCACACACACACACACACACTCTTAAACTCACTCACACACTCAATTCCTGTTATACACACACTCATACTTTCAAATACACACACTCCTATCTAACATACACACATATGTAATGAACTGAGACACTATTAAACACACACACTGTTTGGGTTAACCTGGAACATTTTTCCAGTTGAACACTGTTCCTGTTAACAATTAGTCACACACACACCTATGTGACACCATTTTCACACACACACACACCACACACACACACACACACACACACACACACACACCACACACACACACTCACATTCTGTATTCCTGTCACACAATCTGTCGCACACACATATTGCCTTAATTACATATCTATCTCTATGTCTATGTGTGTGTGTGTATATATAATATATATATATATATTATCTAACCTATGTGTAATGTAATAAAATGAAATGTGTAGTATGATAGTGTAATATGAAATAGAGATTTCATTGGCCTATATGTGTTTTGGCCCATGGCCTAGGTAGAATGGCCTATGGCATGTGGTGTGATACACTTATATCACTAGGCTAGTGTGACTTGTATGGTATTTAATTAGTTGACCTAGATTGACTAGTTAAGCCTAGGTTTGACCAACCTAGACTTGTTTGACCTAGTTTAACCTTGTTGACCTTATTTGACCTAACTAGACTAGAGTTGACCTAGTTTGACTGTTAGGGTTGACTAGAGTTGACCAAAGGTTGACTTTAGCCTAGATTGACCCCAAACATCATGTAGATGCATTGTAGTCTATTTCATTATTTTGGACATGTAGTAACTTGTATTGTTCTATAGGAGACAGATACCACTCCTCGGACAGTATATTCTCTTGATATTCAGGATACCAGGCGAGTACATTATCTGATCATTTCATATCTTATTTAGGATTATATTTCCTGCTTTAGATTACTTTACTTGATGCTGACACGTTGGTAACACGGATTGGTACTATATGGATCCCTTCATGAGATGTTATCCCCTCGGGAGCATCAGATACTCTTGTCTCGTGTGTTTCACTTACATCATGTATCTCATGCTTCTATTATCATGAATCTTCATATCAGCTTGTGATTCCTGTACTCTAATGAATCACGGAGCCTTCACGAATCTTTATGAATCACTCTTGAATCACCCTTTATGGGCAATGTAGTATAGTCATGAATCTTAACGTAACTTGACTGGATCCTTGTGTATTGATTGGGGATGGAGGAGTAGAAATAAACATGTGAATAATTCCAAAGTAGAATAGTCATGAATCACCTCTTTAGTATAGTCATGAATTGCCCTCCAGCTGTTCACATGTTTATCTTGTACTTTGAATCACTAGAATCACTGATTAGTTCTCTATTATATTGTAGATATTTACTTACAGCCTCTCTCTCTTTTACATTAGTTATTCTTCAGTTTCATGTATCTTACTCTCTAGCATGATTATATTTCCTATCCCGTTATGATTTGTTGAGATGTATTGTGCTCGCTCCCGTCCTGACTGGACCTGTTAAAATTTTTACAGAGAATGATGAGGCTCTGGTGTCTCCCATTATGATGCAGCTTTAGACAACACTTGTGACTTGGACCCACTTGTAGTAGAGGATCTACCACCAGTGGTTTTGACTGCTAGCTTAGACTCTCACCTTGTCTTTCTCATTGATACATTATTGTATATGTACTGGGAGTTGTTTTATCTGATATTTATGGAGATGTCATCTTAGACACTTAGACTTCTATCTGATTGTATCTCTGTGGATTCATTTCGTTCTATATCTTTGTATCTTTTTATCGTACTCTACCTTAGATGTGATTGAGACTGTATTGCTATGTCACCCTCCATTCAGAGTGTATATAATGTACAAGTACTTTATATTGTTAGATGATTGACCTAGGACAGCGTTCTACCGTCGACACTGCGGCGTAGGCTGGGCGTTGTTACGTACTCGTACCCTCACAGTAGGTGCGGGTTGTGACAATTTCTATGCTGTATTGCATTATTTTTTTTAGCTATTCTACCTAAGACGGGATCCACTGACGAGATCATGTACTTAGAGATGTTCACTCTTTACCACATTCATTTGGTATTCCTTTTAGTCTCCCAAAAATAATGACTTCAGCTATGATAAACTATCACAATAGGTGGACACAACCTACTATATGTGTATCTACAGATCATCTTTCATAGGTTTGACATTTTTTAGACTTGTACCTTTGACGACATACTATCATGTCTCCTTCGAGCCCGTAGGACCTAACCTCCTCATATTGCTCCACATCATGATGAGGCTGGTGATGAGAATGTCCAACATGATATTCATGCACCACCTCCTCCTCCTGCTGTGGCTCCTACTGCTGAGGCCTCAGCCTCACTTGATGAGATTCGTATTATGATGCAAGAGCGCTTTTGTCTTGAGGATGAGCATGACACTGCTGATCTATAACATCATCACCCGATGGACTTTAGGACCACTCTTCAAGCCCAGGCTCTTGGAAACTCTATTACAGACATGTAGTAGAGTTTGGCACATGCACCTGGTGGATATATCCCATATATCAGTCACTCTCCGTTCTCCGGTAATAGATTCGAGGATCCAGATCCTCAACGCTACATTATTCCTGGATTTGCCTATTATGATCCCAATCGGTATGCCGAGACTGGTGACGATACATCTTGAGGGTTGTTAGGCTTTGTCGTATATTTATTTGATATGTGATGGTTGATGACATTAGTAGTTGGCACTAGTTAATTGCACTTATTTTGGTTTCTGTTGGACATTTATGCACTTTGGTTATGTAGGTTGATTATGCGAGTTATGCATAACTCTGGTTTGGTTTATATGCTATACACTTTTTTATTGTTGTATCATCTTCTATTTGTCTTCGCTATTTGCTATAATTTGGATATTTTACTCTTCTTTGTTATTATATGCTTTTTAATTACAGGGGAGCTCACATTTTGATCAAATGACAAAGGGGAAGAAAGGTTCCAACATACCGAATACCAGATAGAAGAGGTAAATATGGTAGGAAAGGTAATTTTTAATTATTTGGGATATCAAGCTTGGCGTTTGTCAATTATCAAAATGAGGGAAATTGTTGGCCTATTGGTCTGGTCACACATAATTTTGCCAACCGACTGGCAACTCCAGTTCGAAATACACAAATAATAGAGGTACGGTACTGTTGCTGAACGACCAACCTTGCGACTGCACTCAATCAGAGTCTTCGTCAACAATAATCATATTACCGATCGAGACAATTTTTCCTACTTTGTTATGTATTTTTTAATTTATTAAGTCTAAGAAATATGTACGGTTGATCGAGACTGGCACGTGGCTCAGCTATAAAAAGTCTACTACCAAAATTAGCCTACCCATGATCAATCCATTCATTAAACCTAGTCCACTTTCCAAATATCCCACAAACCCACAAAACCGCAAAGCCAATTCTTTATGACCTATTCTGGAAATAGGGCAACCGAACTCAGACCGAGTTCTACAAGAACTCGGAACGAACTCGGTCCCCCCTCCGATTCAGTTTTCGAGGGATCAAGTCACCCGAAGAACATGCTCCAAATGTTCAGATTTTTGAACGTTGGACTACCGAACTCTACCTGATTTCTGTCCAAGAAAATAGTATAAATAGAAGAGATTTCTTCATTCTATTCACTCACACGAGTTCTATCTTCTCTATTCATTCCAGTGTTCTATCAAAGCTTTTCACTTTCAAATCTAAGCATTACAGCTTATAGCCAAGCCAGTGCAAGTTCCGGTTCAATCTAGAAGTTTGGTTGAGTTGTAGAAAAGGCTGGAAAATATCTCAATTTTCATCTAGTTCCAGAAGTCGACAAGTCCTTCGGATTAAAGACTTACAAGTTGAAGTAGTGCTCTTCGGATAAAAAAGCATTTTTTAAGGAGCTGCAAGTGCGTCAGACTCAAAGTTTGTGTTTCACGAGATAGTAGATTAAACATCAAGCTAGAGTACTCGAGACTGGACTAGTCCTCTCAGAGGAAAACTAGTATAAATCTTTGTGTTTGCGTTTGCTTGTTTGAACTTATTTATTTTACTGCCTACTTCATATCAGTTTGATTACTGCCGTAAATAATTTTTATTCCATTGCACACACACACACACACACTCTATTCACCCCCTCTAGAAGTGCTCAATATTCCTATAGTAGTTGCGAAGTGGACGCATGGCTTTCGTAGCCAATCAGACCAATGCCAACACTCCTAGCATGGAAGGACTTCAGTAATGCCTGGGAATCTGACTCCTAAGGGATTCCAGCCAACCCAACAACCCCAACAGGATTCGCATCACCTCCGACTATGACTCAATATGAGGGTCAGACCTCACAAAACCAGACGCAGCAGGAGGATACGTTGCCTCTGCCGCCTTCCTTCCAACTTCAGATGCCCCATGGAGCATTTTCGCAGTAGCCTTATGGACAGATCCATCAGATGCCCAGGCCCAGTCCAGATGAAGCAATTCTTTAAAACCATGATGCAGCAGTAGATACAACAGACCAAGGCCATGAGACGGAGTTTGATGATGGTTAGAGAAGTTGGTAGCACCAACCCCTATACCGGCACCAACACCAATACCAGTGCCCGTTTAGATGATGGGAATGACTTGTGGCTATCGTTAGATGAACCTGTAGCCATTGAAGGTAAGAAAACACACGACAAGATCACCGAGTGGATGATCAGCACTCAGAAGCTTCTCTATGCTTCGAAAATACAAGAAGGCTAATGAATGACAGTCATTCGGTCCAGCTTGAAGGAAATGTACATCACTGGTAGGAGTTGACCGAGCGAGATATTGGTAGAGGCCAGACTTGGGAGCAGTTCTTGGAGTATTTCAAGGTATACTTCTCTGCTACAGTTTGAGATGCTCTCTACAATCAGTTCCTCCTTCTCAAGCAGAAAAATATGACCGTAAATGAGTATGATGCTAAGTTCAGTCGCCTTAGTCACTTCGACACCATCCTGATACCGAACAACATGGAGAAGGCACGAAAATTTCACCATGGACTGACGAAGGAACTCCAGAGGAATACCATAGCACAGTCCATAGTTTCATATGCCGAGGTGTTAGCAGAAGCTTGTCTATAGGAGGCAATCAACAAAGACCCAGGGATTCTCAGGCGCTCTACTACTACTACTACTACTATTACTACTACTACTACTACTACTACTACTATACTACTACTACTACTACTACTACTACTACTACTACTACTACTACTACTACTACAGCTGTTCCTGTTAAGGGACACCAGGGAGGACCTATCAGATGCCCAGGAGGACTTCATAGCAGAAAGCTATACCATATCCAGCAAAAGAACTCCCTACTTGTCATCATTATGGCAAGAAGGGACATTTTCTAGGTGCCCACAACAGCGTGACAGACCACAATAGCTAGTTTTGTGGCCTGCCCTACGAGCACCACTGTCACGCCCCAGAACCAGAATACTGGAGAGCGGGGGCAGACATAGCCAGCTACGTATATGAAATGGGATCCATCTCACTATACGGTCACGGCTGTCTAGATACATGAGGGTTTAACTACAAGCCAGCAGTCTCTTAAGGTCATGAACAAGCCTATTGTCTCAATCACAAGCAAGTAAGTAAAAGTTACAAGATGTATGATCATTAAATATAATAGTAAGGCGTCCCAAACATTACATATTCAGCTGATCATGAAGCTAGTCGTTACAAAATATGAGGACTAGCAAGAGTTTAGTCATACATGATCAACCCTAGGATCTGTCAATCATGTTACAGCCCGTAGGCAGACAGTACGTAAAGTGCAATCGAGCTAAATAGGTGCTCGTCGGCTAAACGCCTCAAAAGAATATTTTTATAATAAAGTGGGAGGTCAAAAATAAACCCACTCGTTGCCAGGGTTCCGTCTAGTGGCCACCATCTGGCTGGAAGGTCGGTAGATCCTCTGGAGCTGCTCCGAAATCTGGCCATACAAAACCAGCTGGGTCAGATCCCAGAAAGAGCAAGTGCCACAAAGGAAGCTTCACTTAGGAACTAAAACCAGCAATCACACACACAAGATATAAATAAAAGTAAGAACTGGAAATAAAAAAACACATCAGGATGATATACGACGAGATAACCATGGAACTATTCAGATAACCAGGTTACAACCCGTAAACCAAACAAGGACCCGGGTTGTAACCCTTCGTCTGAACAGAACTTGGAATTCTCACCATTTATCGGTAAAATAAATACAAGCATTCTGGTCATGCAGTAGTCTGGAACAGGATCAGGACAAGGCTAGACAGGTTAGACTCCATTCAATCATATCACGGCCAAGCAAGAATTACGGCTTAATACTTTAACTAACTAGGGTTATCACAGGCCTAATTACTAGCAAGATGCAGTGAGATTACTCCACAGCCACAAGCCCTGCAGACCATCCAGGTTACCCAGGACGAAAGATTAGGGTTGAATTCAGGTGGGTACATCGTCCAGGCAACGCATGTACCCTTAAGTAGCTTGAAAGGTACAACACATGACAGTGTGCTGGAAATGTGCCCTACTCGACGGCAGGCTACAGATCCCAGGCGCGCCCAGGTAACGGAATTGCCTGTAGCTGGGAGATCTCTTCATGACTACTGTATTAATCTAGTTATTAGCCTTAGTCCATTTTAGTAGGTACTCCTGACCGTGGTACTCAGGAGTCCCCTCCTAGACATGATGCAAGACAGGACTGGATTATTTGTACAAGCACAATCGCCCACGGTGTCCATGTTATTATACAGGTCATGTCATGTCAGGTAGCCGTCGCAATAGCTTCTCAAGATATATCATGTCAGGTTATCATGTCAAGTGTACTTGTCAGGAGTGTGCCACGGCGGGCCACTATCAGGTCATGTCAGGTTTTCTTGTCAAGAGTGCACCACTACGGGTCACTATCAGGTCATGTCAGGTATCATTTCCAAACATATTAAATAAATCAAGTTCATGACAAAAGGCGTAAGAATATAAAATGGACGTAAAATATTTAATAAAATATCATATCCAGGGCTATAGAAGAGCCATGCGGCTAAGTCATATGCGGTCAGGAAAGGGTAGACTCATGCGGTCCAATTAGAAGAGCGTATGCGGCCAGGGTCACTGGATCCCATGCGGCTAAAACAAGGGGGCGCATGCGGTCAGGAAGATAGGAAACTCATGCGGCTGGAGGAATGGGTCTTATGCGGCTAGTTGGCCAATCGGGTACATGCGGCCGAGGGGAGGGGGAAGTATGGTTCCATGCGGCTCGAGAAGAAGCAACCCATGCCGCTGCGGGGGAAGGGAACCATATGCGGCTCAGAAGGGAAGAGTACTCATGCGGCTGCGGGAAGCAATGCCTATGCGGCTGGGAGCAAGTGTGCATATGCGGCTCGCGAGTGTTGAGTTCATGCGGCTCAGGGTGAAGTCCTCATGCGGCTGGGTCAAGCAAGTCTCATGCGGCCAGCGGGAATGGCGCATGCGGCTGCAGAGTTCAGAACTTATGCGGCTGGGAATTAAGCGAGTTATGCGGCTAAGTGAGTCCGACTCTCATGCGGCTCAAGAACTTCCAGTCATGCGGCTGGAGAGAACACTTGCCGCATGAATATTCATGCGGTCAAGTCAAGCACTGTTCATCTTCTCCAAAATTTCAGAGAAGAAGAACACCATGAGAGCCAAGTCCTCAAGCTCCATAACTCCATCATCCGGAGCCTAAATCCGAACTTCCATAGGTCAAAATGGGGTAAAACGAAATTCTCTACAACATGGAACCATCAAAACACAGAAATAACAAGATTAAGTAGATCAAAACCCAAAAAATCCAAAAATAATGCAAACTTAGATCTACAAGAATTTAGCCAAGAAAAATGGAAATGCCAAGAACTAAAGTGAGTTAAAATGCTGTAAGAAAAGAGAATGAAGTAATAAAATCAGAGTTCCTCCATGAAGCAAGTTGTACTTGCCTAGACCTCTCTCTTCTCTCTCTGGTAGGTAAGAAAGTAATGGAGAAGAAGAAGATGAGTAATGAAGAGAGAGAAAGAAGAAAGGGCAATAAATATCAAAGGTGGTGGTAGGTAGGGGGTTCACATTGGTTCATATTGAACCAAAAAAAAAAACTGAGCCAAGCCGAACCAAGCCAAGAAATAACCAAGCCAAGAGGGAAATGCCAAGTCAGGAAATCATGCAATACAAGAATAAAATACGTACACGTATTCCAGAAATACGTAATACGAACACAGGCATTACAACTCTACCCACCTTAAAAGAATTCCATCCTCGAAATTTAATCAAGAGGCTAGAGGAGCAATGACAATCTACACTAATCACATGCAAGCTATAACTAGGCAGACAATCAATCATGCAAGCAAGGAATCGAAGGTATGAGGCATAAGAAAGACATTATACCTCACGAGTCATACAAGTCGGGATATCGCGATCGGATATCATCCTCACGCTCCCACGTTGACTCCCCCAAAGAGTGATGATCCCAAGCAACTCGGACTAACTTGATAGTCTTGTTCTTGAGGATCTTCTCTCTCCGGTCCAATATAGACACGGGCCTCTCCTCATACGAAAGGTTGGTACCAACAACCAATTCCGAATGATCCAGGATGTGGCTCAGGTCCGGGATATACCGTCGTAATTGGGATACATGGAACACGTCATGTACCTCGCTTAGCGACGACGGAAGAACGAGACGATAGGATACATCTCCTACTCGCTCCAGAATGTCGAACGGTCCTATATACCTAGGACTAAGCTTTCCCCGGACGCCGAAACGAATGACGCCACGGTTAGGCGAAATCCTCAGGAATACATGATCGCCGACCGAAAACTCGAGAGGACGCCGATGAGAATCGGCCCAATAGCGCTGGCGATCTTGGGCAACTCGAAGATGATCTCGAACTCTTCTGACCACTTCAACTGTCTGAGCGATCATTTTTGGACCAAGCATTTGTCTCTCTCCAACATCATCCCAGGCTAACGGGGATCTGTACTTCCTGCCATACAGTGCCTCGAATGGTGCCATCTGGATACTGGCCTGGAAACTGTTATTGTACGAGAATTCCACCAGGTGTAAGTGATCTTCCCATGAACCACCGAAGTCAAGAGTGCAAGATCGCAACATGTCTTCAAGAGTCTGGATCGTGCGCTCTGACTGACCATCTGTCTGCGGATGATACGCTGAACTGAACTGGAGACGAGTCCCCAAACTCTCTTGCAAGCTATGCCAAAAGTGCGACGTAAATCTTGAATCTCGGTCCGAGGTGATACTGACTGGCACACCGTACAATCTAACAATCTACCTGAGGTACATCTCTGCTAGCTGAGCCGTCGACTGACCAACTCTGAATGGAAGAAAGTGAGCCACCTTCGTGAGCCGATCAACTATAACCCAGATAGCATCTCTGCCAGCTGGGGATCTAGGTAATCCAGTCACAAAATCCATGGTCACATGCTCCCACTTCCATTCTGGAATCGGTAAGGGCTGAAGAAGTCTAGCCGGTCTCTGATGTTCAGCTTTAACTTGTTGACAAACCAAACACCGAGAGACAAACCGAGCTATCTCCCGCTTCATGCCATTCCACCAGAAATGCTGCCGGATATCACGGTACATCTTCGTACTGCCAGGATGGATGGAATACTGAGAACTGTGCGCCTCTGACATGATCTCCTGCCTGATATCTCCACTGGGTACACAAAGACGCTTCCCATGTCGAAGTGTACCATCCTCATGAATGCACAACTCTGGTCTTCGTCCTACCTCACACTCTGCTCTGAGTCGCTGAAGCTTGGAATCTGTCGACTACGCCATCCGGATCCTCTCGACTATAGTGGACTGAACTTGCATGCTGGCCATCAATGCTACACTGGAAGGGAGAACAACTTCTATACCCATCTTCTGAAGATCTGCTAACAGCTCTGGTTGCGCTGTTAGAAAATAAACTCCCGCTCTCCTGCTCAAAACATTTGCAACAACATTGGCCTTCCCAGGATGTTACTACAGGTTGACATCATAATCCACAAGAAGCTCCAGCCACCTTCTCTGACGCATGTTTAGATCCTTCTGGGTGAAAACATACTTCAGGCTCTTGTGATCGGTGAAAATCTCCACCCTGCCTCCATACAAGTAGTGCCTCCACAACTTAAGTGCAAACACTACTGCTGCCAGCTCCAAGTCATGGGTTGGGTAATTCCTCTCATGATTACGAAGTTGTCGTGACGCATAAGCTATTACCTTTCCATGCTGCAGCAGAACACATCCTAAACCTCTGCCTGAAGCATCACAGTACACTGAGAATCCTCCGGTCCCATCTGGAAGCGTGAGAATAGGAGCTGTTATCAGGCCTCGCTTCAACTTCTCAAATGATTCCTGACACTCGGCTGTCCAAGCAAACTGCGCATCCTTGCGAGTCAACTGCGTCAATGGCGCTGATATCCGAGCAAAATCTGAAACAAACCGCCGGTAGTAGCCGGCCAATCCAAGAAAACTACGAACCTCTGCAACTGTGCTGGGCACTGGCCATGACTCAATAGCCACAATCTTCTGGGGACCCACTTCCACTCCTCCTCTGGTGATGATATGACCCAAGTACGAAATGCGATCGAGCCAGAACTCGCATTTACTGAACTTGGCATATAACTGGTGCTCCCTGAGAATCTGAAGAACAACTCTGAGATGCTGCTCATGCTCCGCCTCACTCTTGCTGTAGACCAGGATGTCATCTAGGAACACAATCACGAACTGATCCAAATAAGGCATGAAGATGCGATTCATGAGGTCCATGAATACTGCCGGCGCATTGGTCGCTCCAAAAGGCATAACAAGGAACTCCCAATGCCCATATCTCGATCTAAAAGCTGTCTTCAGGATGTCTTGCTCTCTGACTCTGATCTGATGATAACCTGAGCGCAAATCAATCTTCGAGAATACTGAAGCCCCTTTAAGTTGATCAAACAAGTCATCTATCCTCGGAAGAGGGTATCTGTTCTTGATTGTCACGGAGTTCAAGGTACGATAATCAACACATAACCTGGACGTACCATCCTTCTTTTTCACAAGAAGCATCGGGGCTCCCCAAGGCGATCCACTAGCACGAATGAATCCCTTGGCTCGAAGTTCTTCAATCATCTTGTACAAGATTTCTAATTCTGACGGCGTCATCCTGTAGACTCTCTCTGACACTGGGGCTGTCCCGGGAATCAAGTCTATAGTGAACTCGATCTCCCGCTCCGGAGGCATACCCGAAAGTTCTTCTGGAAAAACATCTGGAAACTCATCCACTATCCTGGGCAACTGCACTGCTGCTACTGCCATCCGCAATATCGGAGGAGAAGGCTCAACTTCACCTCGGGAAAAGGAAAACTCTGGCTCGCCTGGAATGCTAAAAAACAACCCTGCCGATATGGCAGTCTATTCTAGCATACTGGTTTCTCAACCAATCCATCCCTAAGACCACATCATAATCGGCCATCGGGAACTCTATCAATCTAACGAGGAATTCTCTACCGCTAACTACGATCTGACACGAGGAAAACACTCTATCTACTCCCACAAGTCTGTTACCAGTAAGTATATTGAGCCTTACTGATAATGACTCGGGCTCCAATCCTATCCGTGTCGCGAATCGTGCAGACATGAAAGAATGCGATGCACCAGAATCAAATAAAGCTGAAGCTGGAAAGGAGTTGACGAGAATAGTACCTGCTACTACCTCTCCTGGTGCCAATCCTTTCTCTGCGGTCATCACCATAGCCTGACCGTGCCCTCGGGGTGCTGGTCCCCTCTGCTGGAATCCTCGCTGCCTGCTCTGACTCAAGGCTTGGGCTTGTGCATGCTGCTGGGGGTTCTGCTGCGGGAACATCTGGGACTGAGGCGGCAAGGGCCTCAACAATGGGTACTGCTGCTGCTGCTGGACCGGAGCTGGTCCTCTCACCGAAGAGCTAGAAAGGTTGGACGATGATGAACCACCCCTATTTGGGCAGGATCCAACCCTATGGTCTGGTGCTCCACAGGCCAGACACAATCCTTGCGCCCTGCGACATTCTGCCACTACATGGCCTGGCTTTCCACAATGAGAACATCCCACTGCAGAAGACTGCTTCTGCTTCTGCTGCTGCTGAGGGTACGTCGGAGTTGAATGCTGAACCGACGTCACTGAGGCTGCTCGCCTCGGAGCTCCAATAGTCAAAGCCTTGGCTGCCGGGGCTGGTACTGAAGACTGATTCATCTGGCCGTGAGATCTCTTCCGACCTCTGGCCCTATCCACAATCCTTTGGGAGGTATACTCATGCCTCCGGGCTGCTCTCAAGACTGCATCAAAAGTCTGATGCTCAAACTGCTCGACTGCCAACAAGATCTCTAGGTGAAGCCCCTGCTGGAACCGCTGGGCTCTATCATACTCGGTTGCCACCAAGGTGGGAGCAAACCGACTGAGTCTCGAAAACTCGATCGCATATCCGTCGACCGTCCTGCCTCCTTGCTTCAGATTGGTAAACCTCGTCTGTAGATCATACCGAGCCACGGCATCGAAATACTTGGTCTAGAATCTCTCTTTGAACACCGCCCAAGCAATAGGTGCTGCTAATCCAATGGCCTGAGCTGTCCACCAGCTGCGGGCAAGATCTAACAACTGCAGGCGCACAACTGCCACCTTCTCGTTCTCTGGAGTCTTGGCTGCGTCGAGAATCACTTCAGTATCCTGAAGCCATGCATCTGCTGCGATAGCATCTTCACTACCGTCAAAGAATGGAGGGTTCAGGCGCTTGAAGCTGTTGGCCGTGCTGTTACCCTGATGACCTCCTCTGGTCAAAGCATCCGTCACTGCCTGTTGCAAGGCATCTCCACGACGATCTTGAGAAGCTATCAAGGTCCTGACGAGTCCTACTAATGTGCCATCATCAGGTTCGGCAGGCTGAACTGGCTGAACTGGAGGCTCTTCTCCAATAGGCTCGACTCTGGAGGCTACTCCGGAGTGCTGGACTTGATCTCCGGGTTGCTGCTGGTCCGCAGAAGGTGCTCCGCCTTGCTGGCCGGTAGGTCCAGGAACAATGCCGCTGAAGAAGATGACATAGGGAACAATAAGGAAGGGCCAGGACAGATCAACGATACAAGCACATGATCAGGACAAGAATCTAGGGATTTAGAAGATACGAGCAGAGATCAAGGACGAATACTGATTGAGACATCTATTCGGTAAACCCTCACATATCTTGATTTACAAGACCTGCATGGGCCACCACTTAAACCATGTCACGCCCCAGAACCAGAATATTGGAGAGCGGGGGCAGACATAGCCAGCTACGTATATGAAATGGGATCCATCTCACTATACGGTCACGGCTGTCTAGATACATGAGGGTTTAACTACAAGCCAGCAGTCTCTTAAGGTCATGAACAAGCCTATTGTCTCAATCACAAGCAAGTAAGTAAAAGTTACAAGATGTATGATCATTAAATATAAAATAGTAAGACGTCCCAAACATTACATATTCAGCTGATCATGAAGCTAGTCGTTACAAAATGTGAGGACTAGCAAGAGTTTAGTCATACATGATCAATCCTAGGATCTGTCAATCATGTTACAGCCCGTAGGCAGACAGTACGTAAAGTGCAATCGAGCTAAACAGGTGCTCGTCGGCTAAACGCCTCAAAAGAATATTTTTACAATAAAGTGGGAGGTCAAAAATAAACCCACTCGTTGCCAGGGTTCCGTCTAGTGGCCACCATCTGGCTGGAAGGTCGGTAGATCCTCTGGAGCTGCTCCGAAATCAGGCCAGACAAAACCAGCTGGGTCAGATCCCTGAAAGAGCAAGTGCCACAAAGGAAGCTTCACTTAGGAACTAAAACCAGCAATCAGCACAAGATATAATAAAAGTAAGAACTAGAAATAAAGAAAACACATCAGGATGATATACGACGAGATAACCATGGAACTATTCAGATAACCAGGTTACAACCCGTAAACCAAACAAGGACCGGGTTGTAACCCTTCGTCTGAACAGAATTTGGAATTCTCACCATTTATCGGTAAAATAAATACAAGCATTCTGGTCATGCAGTAGTCTGGAACAGGATCAGGATAAGGCTAGACAGGTTAGACTCCATTCAATCATATCACGGCCAAGCAAGAATTACGGCTTAATACTTTAACTAACTAGGGTTATCACATGCCTAATTACTAGCAAGATGCAGTGAGATTACTCCACAGCCACAAGCCCTGCAGACCATCCAGGTTACCCAGGACGAAAGATTAGGGTTGAATTCAGGTGGGTACATCGTCCAGGCAATGCATGTACCCTTAAGTAGCTTGAAAGGTACAATACATGGCAGTGTGCTGGAAATATGCCCTACTCGACGGCAGGCTACAGATCCCAGGCGCGCCCAGGTAACGGGATTGCCTGTAGCTGGAAGATCTCTTCATGACTACTGTATTAATCTAGTTATTAGCCTTAGTCCATTTTAGTAGGTACTCCTGACCGTGGTACTCAGGAGTCCCCTCCTAGACATGATGCAAGACAGGACTGGATTATTTGTACAAGCACAATCGCCCACGGTGTCCATGTTATTATACAGGTCATGTCATGTCAGGTAGCCGTCGCAACAGCTTCTCAAGATATATCATGTCAGGTTATCATGTCAAGTGTACTTGTCAGGAGTGCGCCACGGCAGGCCACTATCAGGTCATGTCAGGTTTTCTTGTCAAGAGTACACCACTACGGGTCACTATCAGGTCATGTCAGGTATCATTTCCAAACATATTAAATAAATCAAGTTCATGACAAAAGGCGTAAGGATATAAAATGGACGTAAAATATCTAATAAAATATCAATATCCAGGGCTATAGAAGAGCCATGCGGCTAAGTCATATGCGGTCAGAAAAGGGTAGACTCATACGGCCCAATTAGAAGAGCGCATGCGGCCAGGGTCACTGGATCCCATGCGGCTAAGACAAGGGGCGCATGCGGTCAGGAAGATAGGAAACTCATGCGGCTGGGGGAATGGGTCTTATGCGGCTAGCTGGCCAATCGGGTACATGCGGCCGGAGGGGGGGGGAAGTGTGGTTCCATGCGGCTCGAGAAGAAGCAACCCATGCGGCTACGGGGGAAGAGAAACATATGCGGCTCAGAAGGGAAGAGTACTCATGCGGCTGCGGGGAGCAATGCCTATGCGGCTGGGAGGAAGTGTGCATATGCGGCTCGCGAGTGTTGAGTTCATGCGGCTCAGGGTGAAGTCCTCATGCGGCTGGGTCAAGCAAGTCTCATGCGGCCAGCGGGAATGGCACATGCGGCTGCAGAGTTCAGAACTTATACGGCTGGGAATTGAGCGAGTTATGCGGCTAAGTGAGTCCGACTCTCATGCGGCTCAAGAACTTCCAGTCATGCGGCTGGAGAGAACACATACCGCATGAATATTCATGCGGTCAAGTCAAGCACTGTTCATATTCTCCAAAATTTCAGAGAAGAAGAACACCATGAGAGCCAAGTCCTCAAGCTCCATAACTCCATCATCCGGAGCCTAAATCCGAACTTCTATAGGTCAAAATGGGATAAAACAAAATTCTCTACAACATGGAACCATCAAAACACAGAAATAACAAGATTAAGTAGATCAAAACCCAAAAAATCTGAAAATAATGCAAACTTAGATCTACAAGAATCTAGCCAAGAAAAATAGAAATGCCAAGAACTAAAGTGAGTTAAAATGCTGTAAGAAAGAGAATGAAGTAATAAAATCAGAGTTCCTCCATGAAGCAAGTTGCACTTGCCTAGACCTCTCTCTCCTCTCTCTGGTAGGTAAGAAAGTAATGGGGAAGAAGAAGATGAGTAATGAAGAGAGAGAAAGAAGAAAGGGCAATAAATATCAAAGGTGGTGGTAGGTAGGGGGTTCACATTGGTTCATATTGAACAAAAAAAAAACCGAGCCAAGCCGAACCAAGCCAAGAAATAACCAAGCCAAGAGGGAAATGCCAAGTCAGAAAATCATGCAATACAAGAATAAAATACGTACACGTATTCCAGAAATACGTAATACGAACACGTATTCCAGAAATACGTACTACGAACACAGGCATTACAACCACCAGGACCACGACTACCTATTCAGGCGATTATAGTTCTACGACCAGCAGCACCAGGTGAACCCCAGAGAGGAACCCCTTTACCACCACATGAGGTCTAGTTCGGAGAGCTGGATAGCAGGCTGGAGGACAGAGAATTGGCTAGACTTATGTTATGGCACTAGTTGAGAAGGAACCTGAGGGCGTGACGATTATTGGTATTATCTTAGTAGCATCTATACCCGCCATTATACTGTTTGATTTAGGGGCCACTTTATCTTTCATATCTAGTAGTTTTGTAGCAGTGCATAGAGTAGCTACCTCGTCCTCGCCTAAGAGTTGGAAGATTCTTATGGGGGCAGGTATTGTGCCAGTCACTAGTACTTGTTAAACTTATTCTGTAGTAGTGTGTGGAAGAGAGATGAGAGCGCAATTTTTGGTATTTCCAATGCCAAATTTTAATGTAGTGTTGGAAATGGACTGGTTGAGCCAATACTATGCCATATTAGATTTCTATAAAGGGAGTGTTATCTTCAAACCCCTAGATCGTCCGGAGTTTGAATTTATACAAGGGACTATTAAGAAGGGAGTAGTCTCAGCAATTAAAGCTTTCATATCCATGGAGGTAGCATCACCACGGCCTAGTATTGAGGAGTTCATGGATGTATTTTTGGAAGAGTTGCCAGGTCTACCACCCGACAGACAAGTAGAGTTTAGCATTGAGTTAGTGCAGGAGCAGCACCCTCTTCTTCTAATGTGTATCGATTGGCAAAGAAGGAGTTAGACGAGACTAAGCTTCAGTTAGAAGATTTATAGACTAAGGGTTTCATTCGAATAATTTCATAACCTTGGGAGCTCCAGTATTATTTGTGCCAAAGAAGGACGGGTCAGTACATATGTGCATCGACTACCGAGCATTGAATGCATTGACAATCAAGAATAAGTATCCACTGCCCTAGATTTATAGCTTGTTCGACCAGCTGACAGGAGCGAAAGTATTTTTGAATATTAATTTGAGATCGGGATATCACCAAGTGAAGGTGCACAGAGAAGATATTCCGAAGACAACATTCAAGACTTGTTATGGTCATTACAAGTTCTTAGTGATGCCTTTCAGATTGACGATTGCATCAGTAGGGTTTATGAATTTGATGAATAGAATGTTCTACCAATATTTGGATCAGTTTGTGGTGGTCTTTATTGACGACATTTTGGTATATTCGAAGAGCCAGGAGGAGCACGAGCAGCATTTGAGTATTGTTCTGGAGACACTGAGGAGCGAGAGGCTCTATGCTAAATTAAGCAAATATGAGTTGTTATTAGTCCATGTCTCTTTTTTTGGACATGTTGTCTCGAGAGAAGGCATTTTAGCTGATCCGATCAAGATATCTGTAGTAGAGATGTGGCCTGTTCCGACCAACGCATCGGAGGTGAGAAATTTTATTGGAATTGTTGAATATTACTGAAAGTTTATAGAGAACTTGCGAGGATTACGAAATCGATGACCTGGTTTACCCGTAAGGAGAAGGAGTTCGTGTGGACCGAGGAGTATCATACGACATTTGATGAGTTGAAGAAGCACTTGACAACTGCACATGAACTCCTTTTCGTTACGGGTCAACCAAGTCATCAGATGCCGTCTGACATGAATACTCAACCAAGTCATGAGAAGAATTATCGTACTCACGTTGCCACAATGATCTTTGCTTTGAAGCTATGGAGGTATTATTTGTATGGGGAGCGAGTAGAGATCTTTACAGACCATAAGAGCTTGAAGTATGTCTACACTCAGAAGGATTTGAATTTGAGGTAAAGAAGGTAGTTGGAACTGATAAAGTATTTTGAGATTGATTTGTAGTATCATCCAGGAAAGGTGAATGTAGTAGCTGATGCTTTGAGTATGAGGCATATGGTATTTTTCTTGACTACTCAGCCACATCTATTGGAGAATTTACAGAAGTTGGGGATAGAAGTTGTACTGCCAGGAGTAGACGACCAATTGATGAGTATTCAGGTGCAATCGTCATTGATCGAGAGGATCAAGGCCGCATTGCCAACATATGCAATATTTCAGAGACTGTGACAGAGGACTGAGGCTGATATGCAGATCGGATTAGGTATTCCTAAGGATGAGAACTTGAGGTGTGGAGATCATCTCTATATTTTGAATGGTGAGCTTCGGCAGGAGTTGATGACAGAGACACACAGTTCACTATATTCCATTCATCCAAGAGGGACGATGATGTACAGAGAATTGAGACAACATTATTGGTGGCATGGAATGAAGAGAAGAAAATATCCCGATTTGCTGCGAAGTGTTTGGTGTGTCAGGAAGTTAAGGATAAGCATCAGAGATCAGCAAGATTGCTTCAACCATGACCCATTCCGGAGTGGAAATGAGAGCATATTACGATAGATTTTGTGACCGGATTTCCAAGGAGATCGAGCGGTAAAGATGCAGTTTGGGTTGTAGTAGACTGACTCACTAAGGCAACACATTTCTTGCCTTTTAGAGTTGACCAATCTATGTAGGTGTTAGCCGAGATGTACATGAAGAAAATTTTACGGCTGTACGGAGTTCCAGTTAGCATCGTATCTGACAGAGATTCGAGGTTTACTTCACATTTTTGGAGGCGTATACATGAGAGCCTTGATACGAGGTTGAAGTTCAGTACATCAGATCATCCATATACGGATGGACAGTTGGAGTGTACCATACAAACCTTGGAGGATATGTTGAGAGCGTGCATGCTTTACTTTGGAGGTTCATGGGAGGATCATCTTCATTTCGTTAAATTTTTTTATTATAATAATATTAGGCAAGTATACAGATGGTACCATTCGAAGGTTTGTATGGAAGGAAGTGTCGTTCTCCAGTATGTTGGAGTGATGTTGGTGAGCGACAAATATTGGGACCGAAGTTAGTAGTTCATACTGTAGAGAAGTTGAAGCAAATTCAAGGACATTTACGAGCAACATAGGATCGACAAAAGTATTTGGCAGACAGTTGATGTTGACCATTGGAGTTTTAACCAAGAGATCATGTATTTTTGAGGATTTTGCCTATGAAAAGGACCATCAGATTTGGAGGAAGAGGAAAGCTTAGTCTGAGGTATATCAGACTGTTTAATGTTCTAAAGAGAATTAGAGAGGTCACTTACAGACTTGTGTTGCTGCAAACCTTGAAAGCTATTCACGAAATGTTCGATGTATCTCAATTGAGGAGGTATGTGTCAGATCCCAGTCTCGTTCTTGATCACTTCGATATTACTGTGGAACCAAGTTTGTCATACGAAGACTAGCAGTAGAGATTCTGGATCGTCGAGAGAAAGTTTGCGGGGCCAGACAATTCTATTAATTCGTGTTGCATGGAGGCATCATGCACCAGAAGAATCGACTTGGGAACGCGAGGATGCGACTAGAGAGTATTTTCCTCATCTCTTTATGAGATTATGTATATTTTTTTTCAATTAGTAATTATTGATTGCTTCTATATTATTGTGTGCTTAAATTTCGAGGACAAAATTTTCTAAGTTGGAGAGGTTATAATCTATCTGAATTTTATATCTATTTCAAATTATTATTAATATAATATATGGGTTATTATATATTTTCCACTATGATTTATGATCATAATATATACTTTTTTTAACTTTGTTTTTTGGAGCACAAGAAATATCAATCCCTAGAAATATCCTTTATGTGTTTTGACCTAGACAAATTTATCTTCATTTTGATATATTATGTCCGAATCAAACAAGTTCCCTCGTACTCTATTTTCTTCGCACAATTTTTGGGTCAAATTAGGCCAACTTGCTATCTACCGTAAAACTTGACCTATTTCCAAATGAATTTCGGGACTCGATATCGATCCAACCTATACGATCCGATGTTTAATTTTGACCTATTTTGAGCCTACTACATACATTCTATGGTGTCCGACTCAGTTGAGTTCGTATGTGCTATTTATTTTCAAATGGCACACAAGACCCATTATTGGTATTTTCGGAGTTGAATTTAATTCGGTAGATTGTTTGGACCCAACCCTAGCTCAAACAACTTAGTGGAGCCTGTCCTAGGTTGCTAAAATCAATTAGACATATATCTGATTGATTTTTATTAATTAAATGACAGCCCACATGCATAGATTCAATGCACTCTGATTCAATATGTCATAATTCTAAATTAGGAAACCTAGAGATACCTATTACCATATCAATTGATTGGAGGGCCAAATCTTAACCAAATCAATCCAAACCAATGCTAAACAAACCCTAACACATAATACTTCCAAAAAATATATTAATCCCCATAAAGTAGCCACCTTTTTTTTGCTCTCATCCCAAAACCGACACCAACCAGCCCCCTAGGCCGCGCGCACCCCAAGCAGGTCGCCCCCCTTCATCCCTCTCTTCTTGATTTTTGTGCACTTCACCACCACTCCCATGATCCCCTGAGGACTTTCTCTTCCACCCTAGCAACTCTAAGGATCATCTCGTGGCCTTCAGAGAGGTAGACAACCCATCCAAGAGGGTGAAACTTCGCTAAATTCTTCTGAATTTAGCAGCAGGTTAATCGACTTCTTCGATGGATTTCATCTACTTTTTCTCATCCATCAATCCTGAAAACAAAAATAACCTTTAGCTCTATGTGTCTACTTTGATGTCCAATTGTTAACTCATACGGTTCCACTCGGTTTACCCGTGGCATCCGTTGTACTAAAATTGGTCCAGGCTAAACCAATTTTGAAGTGCAGGAGTTTTCATATTTGTAAATTATTCATGTGTTTTTGCTATCGTTTCCATGATATAGTTTTTTGGAGACCGAAAAGTTTACCGAAACTCGATTATTTGTTCTCTGAACTTCATGAAGCCTTTCCATGATTTTTTTTCAAGTAATTTATTATGAAAATCATATTTTTCTCTAATTAATTCTATTTTTTCATAATATTAAATTTCTATATTTTTTTGTATCATTCGATTCCAATTGGTTCAACATGTGGCATAATTGTGTACTAGTTGAATATGTTGATTTGATGCTAATTTTTATTCAAATAAATATATGTAAAATATGTCCAAAAAATATTTATTTATTTGTCCAAAAATATAATGACATATTTTGTGATATAAAAATATTATTTTTATATGCTAATATCGTGCCATGTATGGTGGATTTGGTTATATATATTATTGAGATCTAGTTTGCTAGTTTATGACTAGAATGAGTCTATATATGGTATGAATAAATATGGTATGTCACTGAATTGGTATTTATTTTATTTTATTTATATTTCTAGGAATTGTGAGCATTTGACTGTGGGAGTTGGAGCCAGACCGATATTCTACACTCGTACCAATATCCCAGGCAAGATACCTTGCCACTTCTTGTACTCATAAATACTTCGATTGTTGTTGTGCGTAGACATAGAAGTGTTAGTAGTGTGCATCCAAGTATGACTTGGATGCTATCGATGGTGTCATCGATATGATAGTGTGTGTGTGACTTAGAGGTTAGAAGACTCTTCCATTAGCAATAAAGTTATTTCTATAACTTCTATGACTGGACACATATCATAAAACAACACTGTGAGATAACATTGTATGGCATGCACTTCTATACTCGGCTATCTATCGGTACGAGCGATTCGTGTGACGGAGCATATGTATTGATAGGTGAGTCTATATAGAAGACTAGCATTGAGATATGTATTATACAAGTCATGGATATGATTTGTGCAACTCATGGGCGAGGAAGACTATTAGTAGGCATATGGGATTGACATATATACATCAACCTTAATGTGCCAAGGTATAGAATATACTAGTGGATATATCGGTAGCGGTCATGGACTTAGTATCCGTTACGGTGGGGGAAGTATGCTGGTATATACACCAGGATTAGTTGACAGTAATGCTACTCTATTACCTACCCATACGTACCATAGTTGTCTTTGACGTGCATTCACATAGTTGGATAGATTACCCAGTTATTATTCATGTATTTATTTCAGTTCATATTATGGCTTGTTATTTTTGTATCTTGTTACGTTCCTCTGAGGACTTGGTTCTTTTCCAGATCCAGATGAGCATCTTTAGCCTACAGTCTACGGACCATGTATCGAGCCGAGTTTTCTTGCTGAAGCCTTAGAGGTTGTGCTAGAAGAGTTTCCTTGATCCAGGGGTATGTAAATTGAGTAGAGTCCTGGACATGTTATCTAGTTAGCTATGTCCTGGCTATTTCTTTATTTTAGTTATTTTCTGTTTCCAGTTTTGTACTTTTATTTTCATGGATATATTTCCACTAGACTTTTGACTATTTCAGACATATCTTTTGTATTGGATATTTAGACTATTTCTATTTCATTCATACATATTTATATATTTTTGTCTCAATGTTGTTGATGTTAATCTTTGTATGAGATTATAGTGCTTATATTGTTATGGAGATATTAGATTATCTGTGACTGTGTATTGTAGATATAATTTTACAACATACTACGATTATGTAAGTCCATTAAATTGGGATACTTATTTTACTGGTATGCTAATATCTTGGGTTCCTACTTATTTGGAAATGGGGCATGACAATGATCCCCTGAACGAAGTATAAAATACCTTAGATAGATCTTCCCTCCAGACTATATCGAAATGCGAGTCTATGAATAAAGCATGTACTTTATCGTAGAATTTTGTGGACTAACCAACCTGGATCTCTCTTGTGATCATCTCATGAGCAACTCCCCTTAGCCTCATATAGGTTAAGAAAACCTAATTTACGGTTAAGAAATCCCTAAATTAGCCTACACCAATTTTGTCCATCCATATTTGATCAAAAATTTGCTGATTCGGTGCTATACTAGCTAGAAAACCTGACTAATGGAATACCAACGGTATATCGTCAGTACCACCAATTTTGTTCTAAAGAAAATAGCTAAAAGCAAAATTCTTGGCAGTATATCATCGGTATACTGCTTCTGCTATCTTGGCTCAAATTTGAGCCCCAATTCATCCTCTAAAAGCATGTCGCCTTCATCGCAATTTCTCGATGCACCATGATGCTCTCAAACTTCTTCCAATGCCTCGAATCGTGGCTAGAACCGAACAGTTTTCAGTGGGGGGCACAAAAATAAATTTTCGTCGAATGATTACCCAATTGAGTCGTGATGGCAGCATATATTATGTCAACACTGGTGGAAGCAGAATACAAAAGATAATATAATTATATTATTTTTGACTAGAAGAAATATGTGAGTCCTGAAATGAAACATAGAACTTGTTATACAATACACAGAAGCAAGAACAAGAGATTATTGTTATGGTGACGAGAATACTAAAGTATAATAATAACTAAGTAATAAAACAAAGAACATAAAAGGTTTATATGGTTTGGTTAAGAAAAACATACTCCATGGGACAAGGTGACAAATCCTTATTAAAATAATGGGATAACCTTACAAAGAGTCGCAACACACATCGCAACTGCAACCCTATCCTTTAGCAATATTCTCCAATGAGAACTCCGTTAACCTCTCTCAAAGACTCTTTTAATCTCGCTAACAAATCCTTAAAAAATCTATCTTTTGGCAATCAGCTTCAAGTATTTCTAAACCCCAATTTGGGCTGGTGTAGGTATTAACTAATCCCCTAACTAAACCTGGGCCTTTGACTGATCTAGACCGTAAAAAATCCAAACTTTTTATCTGATCTGCTCATTAAAATAAGCCGATCCCAAGCAGACGATATGATGGCGGTATATTATTTTTTACTAATTTATCCTAAAACTTATATATTTTTCCCACTTTTAGATATGATGTTGGTATACTGTTCTACTGATACTCCTTATTTTTTTCCTATTTATGACACCCGATCATCAGCGAGTCCTTGTTCGGTGCTTGTAGATCACTGGATGAACCTGATACACATCCAATAATCTCCACCTTGGTAAGATATTTCTTCGGCCACCTTATAAGATAGTTGTGATATAACGTGATCCTTTAAATTTAGCTACGCTTTCACTTTCTTTTCCCCTTTCATGGTTTTTATCTATAACTAGGAAGCTACTGTTAGGGTAAGATAAGGGAAGAAGAGATAGGTTGAAATAAAACTTATTTCCTTTATAGATCGTGATTTGAACAGTACAACAAAGCCCTAATAGTAAGTATTTGATAGTAAAAATATAGTTTCTGGAGAAGTATGACGATGGAGATTGGGTACTGTAATGACCCCTTTACTCCGTTGACGATCTGATACTTAGCAGCTTCTCGAAATGCTCTTCGTGACTCTCTCATGTGTATTTGGTGCTCTCGCTAGGTTCCTTCTTGAGATTGGCTTGTGTGGAGTGGCTAGTTGACCAGTCAATTGTTCGATCCTTCGATGATGATATTGATGGAGTGCACATTCTCTTATAGTCGCCTTTAGAGGACAAGCCATGAATGAGGTAATTATGGAAAGGATCTTCTTTGTAAAAGACATTGTATGGGTTGTTACAGCTATTTAGGCAGGCTATTTAACCGTTCGGTCTGGTCGAGGCGATGATTGGGAAGGACTTTAAGGATCCTCGAGTATAGTTGTCAATAGTTATGATTATCCATTCACATAGCTAAATCACCGATGACGGAGTGTTTAGGACAACCTATTGTTTGAATGGTGCGGTTATCTAATGCACGCGCCATAAACGAGAGACTTAAATCAGGTGTCATGATCTTTAGTTGATGCGTGTCGCTGTTTATGATTTGGAGGGAATCTTCTATTTAAAAGGGGCAGTTATTATGCACACACCATAAATGTGGTGTTGATCCTTTCAGCCATTACCAACGGGATTTGAGGTGATCCGGTTCAGGGTGAGAACCAGTTGTTCTGACGACTGGGTGGCTCAGCCAAAGGCGTGAGCTATTTGTCTTGATGTGGAGGACTTGTGAAGTTGCTGGCGCCGCCTACCTCCTTGGTCGTACAGAGACTTCTTGGAAGGTAAGTCGCATGGTATTTGGGCCGTATGTGTCCTGGTCGTATGGATCTTAGTCGCATAGAGTGGACTGGCTGCCTTTGGTTCTGCAAAGGCAATGTACTATGGGGAACAGTGCTGTTGGGACTTGGCATCCCACTGGAGGTCTTCGTGCCTAAGTGCACCATATCTGATGTGGTTCGGGCTTGATTAAGCTCGGGAAATTTCTATTCTTCTACAAGACCCCATCAAACTTTTTAAACTTGGCAATAAGTTTGGAATACTTTGAACAGAAGCATGGGATCTTCAGGGTTCTTGGGCCCTTCGATCTGGTCCATCAAGGCTTTGGTGTAGTCTCAGGACTTTAGATGGCACCGCTTTGTCTGGGTGCACCCTTCTTTGAAAAGTTGCCAGGCTGATAGGCTATTGATGCTTGCTTTAGGGTTTGATGAAATTTTGCCTCGAGCCACTAAGGAAATTGGTAGGGTTATGACTAGAGGGAAGCAATATCCATTAATGATATGTATAGCTATCATTATAGCTGGGAGAGAGTTTAGGCTATAATTTTTCCTAATGCCTCTTCCTGGGTACGATATTGTACTAGGAATAGACTGGCTTAGTGATCACATGCAGTCATAGATTGTTTCGGGGACAGTATTTTGTTCAATCCCCCAGGAAAGGAGGAGTTTAGAGTGAGAAGAGCTTTGCCAGAGATTATAGATGAGACCAACTTGGTTGCTAAAGTTGCAGAGCAAGTACCTCCCCATCCTATCATCATGGAATTCATGGATGTCTTTCCAAAAGATCTTCCAGGTCTTCTGACTAACTGAGATGTGGCTATAGATCTGATTCTGGGATCAAAACCGATATATCAGAGTGCTATAGAGTGAATCCCAAAGCATCTAAGGAGATAAAGGACCAGATCGACGAGTTACTGAGCAAGGGCTTCATTAGATCCAAAGCATTGCCATAGGGAGCACCGGTTCTTTTTGTACCCAAAAATGATGGCACAGTTTGGATGCGCATTGACTATAGGGCCTTGAACGATGTTACTATCAAAAAATGATTTCCTTTGCCTCGAATAGAAGATTATTCGATCAGTTGAGCGGGGCAAAGGTGTTCTTGAAGATATATCTGAGACGGGATATCATCAGGTGAAGGTGAGGGCTGAAAACATTTTGAAGACTGCATTCAACACTAGATACAAGCAGTATGAGTTCCTAGTTATGTCTTTCGGACTCACAAATGCACTTGCCATTTTCATGAACCTTATGAACTAGGTTTTCCATGAGTATCTGGATAAGTTTGCCATAGTATTCATTGACGACATACTTATTTATTCAAAGACTCCTGAGGAACATGTTGAACACTTACGGATAGTATTAGGGATTCTAAGAACGAAAAAGTTGTACGGTAAGCTATCCAAGTGCATGTTCTTCTTAGACCAAGTGAAGTTTCTTGGTCATGTGGTCATAGGAGAGGGTATTGCAGTGGATCAGAAGAAGATTGCAGCAGTCGAGACGTAGACCACTCCAAAATCAGTTGCAGAGATCAGGAGTTTTTCTGGGCTTAGCTGGCTACTACTCAAAGTTCGTGAAGGACTTTGCAAAAGTGGTTGAGCCTATGACCAAGCTGACAAGGAAGAATAAAGAGTACATAGGGATAGAGTAGTGCTAGGCAGCATTTGATGAGCTGAAGAAAAAATTGACGATCGCACCAGTGTTGGCATTATCTTCGGGCAGTGTAGAATTTCTATCTACAATGATGCTTCAGGGATGGGACTGGAATGCATTCTCCAGAATGGGAATATGAGGCAACCGAGATGGCTAGAGCTGATGAAGGATTTTGACACTGACCTCTAGTATCACCTGAGAAAGGCTAATGTTGTTTCAGATGCACTTAGCAGATACCTAGTAGTTATGTATTTGACTAAGGATAGACATCTCCTTGAGGACTTGGAGAAGCACGGTATAGAGATTATTCTACTTGGAGCAAAGATGTAGATTATGAGCATGCAGATCCAGTCCAATATGATAGAGAAGATCAATGATACTCATTTCCTTGATATTAGGCTTCGTCAACTAAGAGCACATATAGATGTAGGACTTCTAGATGATCTCAGTATAGCTGATGATGGATCGTTGATGCATGGCACCAGACTGTGTGTACCGAAAGCCAGTTTAAGAGAGAAGATTATGTAGGAAGCTCACCAGTCGCAGTATTCCATACATCTCGGTGCCAACTAAATATACAAGGACATGCATTAACATATCTGGTGGTACGACATGAAGAGGGACGTTGCCAGATTCATTTTTTGATGCCTTATTTGCTAACAGGTAAAGGCAGAGAGACAGAGGTTAGCTAGATTGCTACAGCCTTTACCCATTCCAGAGTAAAAATAGGAATACATCACAATGGACTTCGTCTCGGGACTTTCTCATTCCCATGGAGGGAAGGATGCCATTTGGGTCATAATTGATAGATTGACCAAATCAATTCATTTTATTCCCTTAAAAGTGGGACTTTCCATTGAGAAGTTGGCGGAGCTATATATGAGACAGATAGTGCAAATTCATAGAGTCCCAGTGAGCATAGTATCTGACAGAGATAGCCGATTCACTTTGCACTTTTAGAAGAGCTTGCAGGAAGGACTTGCTACTCAGTTAAAGTTTAGCACTGCATACCATCCTTAGATGGGCAGTTTGAACGGACAAAACAAAATTTGGAGGACATGCTGCAGACTTGCGCATTATATTTCGATGGATCATAGGAGAAGGATCATCTGCAATTGGTAGAGTTCTCATGCAACAACAACTACCAAGCTAGCATTGAGATGATACTGTTCGAGGCGCTTTACGGACGACGATGCAGGACACCGCTTTCTTGGGACGATATTGGAGATAGACTCATGCTTGGACCAAAGATGTTTACAGAGATAGCAGACAAGGTCAAGATGATTAGAGACAGATTCAGGATTGCCAAAGACAGGCAGAAACATTGGGCCGATAGCAGTCGAAGACCCTTGGAGTTCACTGATGGCGATATGGTATTTGTGAAAATATCTCCTACTCGAGGGATGTTCAGATTTAGTCGAGGAGGGAAGCTGAGTCCCAGATATATTGGACCCTTCACTATACTTAGCAGAGTTGGAGATGTGGCTTACAGAGTTACATTGCCACCAAACTTGGATGGAGTCCATAATGTCTTCCATATTTTTTTAGCTGAAGAGGTACATTCCAAACCCCAATCTCGTCTTGGATCACTCAGAGCTGGAGGTTGGACCTAGCCTCACTTACTCGTAGTAGCCCATGGAGATACTGAATCGAAGGAAGAAGAGGTTGAGAAACACTGTTATAACCTTGGTCCGGGTTGTATGGAGGCATCACTCTTCGGAAGAGTCGATTTGAAGGAGAGCGGATAAGATGAGGATGGAATATCCTTACCTTTTTCAGGTATGATTGTTTGTACCCTACCTTTGGAAGTTTCAGAAATTTTTGAAGGAGGAAAGTTTTATAACTCTTTAATTTTTTTATAAATATTTAAAGTTAAATTATTAAATTTAAGTTGTTGAAATAATAATATTATTATTTAGAGAATTCAATTAGTGATAAAATATTTATTTTTAAATAACAATAAGAATACAACATTTTGGTACAATGGTAGCACATTCATTTTGGATCAAGAAATAACTCAACGACCCCAAGTCTATCTCTTCCATTCTGTAACTCCCAACCTCTTCCATTCCGTATCTCTCAACATCTTTCATTTCGTAACTTCCAACCTCTTCTATTTAATAACCCCCGACTCTTCCATTCTGTCACCCCTAATTTGCCTTTTCCCATTCGTAACTTTCCTTTATTTCTCTATAAAAAGAGAAATGTTAAGACAAAACTTAAGCATTACCATCTTCCTCCCTTAGAGCAACCTAGCGACCTGTACCGCACTCGCCGACTCGACATTTTTTCTTTGTCCGCATCTGCCCGTGAGCACCCATTAGGGAGATTTTGTATGAAGTCGTGTCCAGATTCGTAACTTTTGGTGTCAAATTGGGTAGTGTAGTGTCCACTTACTATTATATTTAGTTTTTTGTATGTGATATTTATTTGATAGTACTGTAGATTAGGTACTGTGGTGCTATTCTTTTAAGAGGTAATTTTCTGATTAGTTTTTCTAGTATAAATATTTGAGTTACTGCTATCGTAGTTTTAGAAGATGTTGTTGCTGATGTAGGTTTTGTTATATTTAGATTTAGAGATGTTGTACAATTATAGTATTTAGTTTTAAATACTTTGTAAAGCTAGTACGACAGGTTCATACATATAGTATTGTATATTTAGTTTTAGTTACTAATGCATTACTTGGTGGCATTTGTATGATTCTTTTAAAGTTCTTTAATAGGTTAATGCTAGATGAGTAGTACTTATATTTTGGCTACAAGCTATGAGAGTTGGTTTTTTTTGGTTTGTTCTAGATGGGTAGTACTTATATTAGAGTTCACTTATTTTTTATCTTGATTAACTCATATTATTATTTATTGATGTTAAAGACAGGACAAGCCAACTTTTCATTGACCTATAAAGTATTTATTTATTTTGACCTATAATCGAAGTCATCGATTTATAATCGATTTCTTTATCTTTTTCGTGATTCAATCTCTAATCAAAATCATTTGTTATTTTCTGTTAATGATTCGACATATAGTCGAAATTATTTTTTTCTCTTTATTAAGTCAATCTATAAATGAATTAATTCTTGTTTAACTTAGGAGCTTGTCTATGCTCCTTAAGTCAATGTGGCTTTTCGTATAACATTTTTGTACAATATTTGGTGCAACTTAATATTATATCATTTTATGTATTTTCTTACCAGACTTCACCCTTCTGATTTCTAATTTAGCATAACTTAAAGAAAAGTTTGTCACAACAATTTCTAGTAGCTAAGTTCAATTATAAAAATAAATTAGTGTTTAGTTGTTATTGATTTAAGATAGAATTAAGAGTGCTTAAATAAGAGTTAATGGTAGATTTGGTTAGTTAGACATTATCTAATTATGGAACCTAAGTTATGCCCTCTTTTGAACACAGTGAGAGGATCCGGGACAATATCTCTTCTTAGCTCTATACCCTATCTTAGAGAAGGCAAGTATACTACATCTTTTACTAAACTGAACCTGAAATATAACTTTGTATCTTGAATATTCATGACATGTTTTCTTTTTATTACCAATTTCATTTACTTTCCAAAATAAGTTTTATTTAATTTCCACAAGTCGCTTTATTTTACATCAGTTGTCTTTACTTTTCACAATTGCATCTCTATTTATTCCTATTTTCTCTTGTTCATGGGATTGGGGAAAAGAATAGCTAAATATATTACCAAAGCCCATAGTGTAATATAAGTGGATAACTTAATTCACATGGCACACCTATAAGTTTTGCCGGATCGGCTATATGCCATATCAGTTGCATTTATTTTTACCATCCTATTAGCCGATCATGTATTTACTATCTTTTCAGTCGCATTTACTTTTCACTTGAGCATGCTGCAGTCTATTTTTTTGTTGCACTTTCTTTTATTACCAGTTCTTTGTATACATTCTTATTTGATAGTTGAATGTTTCAGCGTACGTAAATTATAGGATTATATTTTGCTCTTTTCCTGATTGGATCGTTGCAGGTGAATTGACTAAGGAGGAGTTGCTTTGCAACTCATACTATTGATCTTCCCCTGAGATGCTAGCTCACATCCCAGAGGATGTCCCTGCTATGGAATACCCTATAGCTTAGCTTACATCTAGTATTTGAATTTGGTTTGTAATAAATAGTTAACATTCATTTTGTTAGATTTGTCTCCAGTTACTCTTGTTTTGGAAATGTAACTAAAATATCATTTTGGACTTATTCCAGTTTATTTTGATATAGATGCTATGATTATTATGACTCAATATAATATAATTTTGATGATGATTGAAGGTTTAGAACATCTTACTACGTGGTGTCTCATAGCATAGGTTGGATGTGTCCGACTCGTATCCGAATATTCGGGAGCGGGTCGTGACACACCAGGCCCGTGGTGATACTTCCTCCGCTGCTTTCACCTGAGTCGAAGCGGAGGAGGTTGGCGGAGAAGAAGCTGGCGATGGCTCGGGAACTCCTAGACTTCGTTGGCCTAATGACAGGGGACCTTGCCAGGCCCATGGGCGTGCCTCCTGACTTTGAATCTCTTCCGCTAGATCCGTCGAAGAGGGAGCGGGTGAGAGTGCTGGAGGCCTTTCGTTGTTGCTTTGTCAGGATTGGAGTTTGGTCCCTCCGAGACTTTGCGAACTTCATCAGACTCTGACTGTTTCTCTTCCTAGGGGATCTCTTTCTTTCATTATGCCTTTGTGGCCTTATTTTGTACCCCCTTCTCATATTTTTCAATGAAGTTTCCTTTTAGCACACTTCGTCTGATAGATCATTTAGGGCTAACTGCTGCGCCATGCATGAATTGTCACAGTTTGTCCTATGTTCTGAGAAACCTATGTTGAAAGGGATGTTTGGAAAATAGAGGGTCCTTTAGGAGGACTTGGCTAGGGTTTAGTGGACCTTTTTATCCATGTTTTACTAGAGACAGGGTACAGATAATAAGGTGAAATGGGAGATTGGCACAATGATATAGGGAAAGAGTTTCTCGCTCAGAGGTAATGTCGACATGGTAAAGCTTTGTGATTATGCTACTGTTTTGAGAACGAGTTGCGTGGATAATTTGCTCAGAGGTGATGTGGATGTGGCAAGTTTTTATGCTTATAACGCTACTTTAGGGCGAGCAGCGAGAATATCTTGCTCAGAGGTAATAAGGACATGGCAAGTATCCGTGATCAGGGTCTGACTTGGGGCAAACAACGAGAGTATTTTGCTCAAAGGTAATGTGGACATGGCAAATGTATGTCCTTTGATTTGGGAAAATGACTTAGAGGTAACGTGGACGTGAGCATTTTGCGTTGGGGAAACTCAGAGGTGATATAGACGTGATCCTCCTTTTTTGTTTGATGATTATTCTGTCCCCGAAAAAGGGCAATAGAGGATACCTTTGACCAGACTGGGATTCAATAAGTGGGATGTCCTTGGGACAGTTGGGCTGCACAAGGGTGTAGGTAGAGGGATTATGCAAAAGACCTCATGTATTGGTAGAGACATAAGATGGAATAAGTATTTCCAAATGCAAGACCGAAATGGTCTGCTTTATGAAGTACATGTATTGCATCTCACCATATCGATAGGAAACGACAGTTAGTACCGGTATGTATGCCTTATTTATTCAGACATAATACTTCTGTAGGAGTCATTGGAGTACACCGATTATACTACGTAGGGTCCTTTCCATTTGGGCTGGAACATTTCTGTTGTTTTGTACGTCAAGATCATTGGTCGTCTGACAGCTAGGACCAGATTACCAACTTAGAATGCTCTTTCCTTGATTTTTTTTGTTGAAAGCTCCGACTATGCGTGCTTGATATAGCTCGATCTGCTGTTGAACCTGGAGTCGTCTAGAGCTTCCAATTCTTGAAGCCACAAGCGATGATTATCTTCCTCAGTTATCTGGCTTGAGAGACCTACACAGAGGAAGGGGATTTTGATCTCCAGCGGGAGTACTGCTTCGAGTCCGAACCATTGTACGGTATGCCCAGAGACATTCACCCTACTTTTTATTCTGGTCACGTTTATTGGACGCGACAAACTACTTTAGCAGTTTGATAATTGTCTTGTTGAAAGCTTCTGCTAACCCATTCACTACTGGATAATAGGGATTGAAGCCACATTCTGAATTCGATATTATTTACAGAACCAGTAGAAGGTACGACTCACGAATTGAGGGCCATTATCATGGATGATGCGCTTGGGAATCCCGAAGCGGTAAATCACGTGATGTTAACAAAAGCAATCACATTGGTTGCCTTCACTTCTGTTAACGGCATAACTTTTGCCCATTTGGAGAAGTAGTTGGTTACGTTTAGGATAAACCAATGCCCTCTTGATGAAGGCAGGGTGATTGGGTGAACAAGTCCATACCCTAGGCTTCGAATGGCCAAGTTGCTATCGTCGGATGAAGAAATTCTGAATGCTTGTAGATGAAGTCTGCGTAGATTTGGCATACCTTGCACTTCTTGGCGTAGTCTATGGCATCTGCGACCATTGTGGACCAATAGTAGCCCATCCGGCGGAGGCAATCTTGCAACTTTGGACTTGGTTAATATGCTCCACACGTTCCATTGTGAACCTCCCGGAGCACTTGTTTAGCATCATATTCTGATAGGCACCTGAGTATGAGCTCGTCATATGAACGTCGTTATAGACTTTTAGTGGCTACGTCATACGTAAAATCAGAGGGAATGTCTTCTGATGGATGCTGCTTCCCTTGGATCTTCTTGAAGGATCTTGTAGACTGCATAGTCGATGAGGCGAACCTCCAATCTTTGGTATCAATGTTCACCGTAGAATACTATGGCATACTTGTAGACAATGTTTGGCATAGACGAACTCTAGTTGGTCACCGTGACTGAGCGCTATCCTTCGGTAGGGGTAGCCAGCGATGCTGCCAGGACAGCGAGGGCATCGACCTCACTGTTTTGGAGCCTGGATACGTGCTCTACGAAGAACGCAGTAAAGTTAGAGATTATATTGAGCACCTCTTGATAGTAAGGGATGAAGTCTTTGTGACAGACTTCATACTTCCCTCGAATCTGGTTCGTATCAGTTTGGAATCTCCGTTGGCTTCCTGGTAGTCTGCTCCTATCTGTATGGCCAGTTGAAGCCCCATAACATGAGAATTATATTCTGCCACATTGTTGGAACATGGCTCCTCAGAGAATATGTGCGATGAATGACTAGGTTGTCGGGTGAGATGATTACCATCCCGACTCCCGACACCATGTTGCGCTTAGGTCCTACCGTGATGCCCCACTGAAGAACATCTGATAGATTGATTCGTTTTCAGTTGAGTGTGACTACAGCACTTTGTCAGGGATGTCATTGTACCACTTCTATGTGTCTAGGATCGGGTATGCTACTAAGAAATCAGCTAGCGACTGTCCTTTTATTGCTTTCTGTGGGTCAAAGAACATATCGTACGTGGAAAGGAGTATCGTCCATGTGGCTAGACGAGAATTCAATGCCCCGACTTTTGTCATGAGTACTCTTAGGGGATTGACCCAGGAGACCACGTGAATTGTTTATCCCGTCATGTAATTACGCGTCTTCTAGATCGCAAATACCAAGACTAGGCATTCCTTCTCGATTGGGTTGCATCGATGCTCCGTCCCAATCATCATTATACGGAGGTAGTATATAGCCTGCTCGTGGCCCGTGTCTCCTTTCTGGACCAACAGGGTGCCTAAGGAGTGATCCATCGTGCGAATGTAGAGCAAGAACGACTTCATGATTATTAGGACAACCATGACTGGGAGGGGCGTGAGGTACACCTTGATTTCGTTAAAGGCCTTCTTGCAATCTTTGGTCCATACGAACGACACTCCCTTGTTCATTAGATTAGTTAATGGTTGGCATCATCCGGGGAGGTTTGATATAAACCTTCTGATATATGCCAGCCTCCCTTGGAGCCCTCGATGTTCTCGGAGGTTCTTCGGAGGGTTCATTTCGAGGATGGCTCGTTCTTTCAAAGGATCTATGTGGATTCCTTTTGACGTGATAACGAAGCCCAAAAACTTTATACTGGATACGCCCAAGAATGATTTGGTCGAATTCATTTTTGTTAAGTATAATTATAATACTAGTAGTGGGCTTTAGTCCCATAATGCCTAGAACAAAAGTGAGAGGGGTTAGCCTCTCCTATATATATGTAGCTCTCCTCATTAATAAAGTTATCCTATTGTATACGAAAATTAAAACACAATTTGGTGTTCCAAGTAAAAAAAATTGGAGTGATAGTGGTCGTATTTATTTCATGAGCTCGATAGTCATCTGGCCCGTAATGGCATCATCCACCAAACTTCTTATCCATACACACCACAACAGAATGATGTGGCCAAGCGCAAGAATCTTCACCTCTTAGGAACAATGCGTGCTCTTATATTTCAAGCACGTACTCCCAAGAGATTTTGGTCGGACGCAGTTCTTACTGCTTGTTTTTCTATTAATTGCATGCCATCGTCAGTTTTTAATGGTAATACTCCCTTTTCTATGCTATATCCCGGCCGAGAGCCATTTTCTCTGCCTCTCAGAATTTTTGGTTGCTTATACTATGTTCAGAATACCCGACCGACTCTTTCTAAATTAGATCCTAAGGCAATACACTGTATTTTTCTTGGGTATCCTAAAGATCAGAAAGGGTATCGGTGCTTTTCCTCCGTCTTGAAGAGACATTTTTTTACTCGGGATGTTATCTTTGTTAAAACTGAATTTCCTCCACTTTCACAAACAACGGATCCGTTTTTCGCAAGTTTATCCAGAAGAGGATTTTTTTGATATTATCTGATCATACACAACAGTCTCCCATACGGTTGCCCTTCATTACCAAGCAAGTCCCCTATCCGCTGGTGCACTACACCATTTCAGTTAGTGCTGATATCACCAGCACAAACAAACTCATCCTCCTCTAGCTCCACTGATTCACGTCCGCATATTCCACCAGAGGCTCCGTCTGTTCCGCCAGCAGCTTGTCCTCGTCGTGTATGTCATGATTATCCATTGTATGTTGACAGCTACAAAGGACTTACCAGCCACACTCAATCTCTAGTGGCTACTATTGATGGGATTCATATTCCCAAAAATGCTGATGAGGCCCTCAAACATCTCGGTTGGCAAACTGCTATGGACGAGGAGATGAAAGCTCTCCGGGTGTCACGACCCGTACCCAGTGTAGGGGCACGAGATGTGGATACGTCAAGCCTACGCCGCAGTGTCGACGGTAGAATGCTGTCCTAGGTCACAACATCTAATATAGTATAAATGTACCTGTACAAGATATACTCTCCAATCGAAGGACAACACAGAAGGTACAACTCAATCACAATTCTAAGATGAAAATAGCATGATAAGATAGATAGAAAATCACAAATGAAGATACAAACAGAAGAGAAATAAGTCCAAGTGTCTAAACAACACCAAAATCTCAACATCCAGAATAATACATCAAAGACAACACAAATGAAATAAGATAAGTAGCCTAGCAGTCTAGCCTAGGCAATGGGGTAGTATCCTTAGCTACTGCTGGATCCTGCTGAGGGTCCAGGTCATAAGTGTCGTCTAAACCAGCTCCGTAATAGGCGGGGCAGAACTCCTTCTCATCCTCTTATAATATTTTGAACATGTCCAGTCAGTACATGAGCGAATACATGACTCTCACGCAGTTCATATCATGGCAGAAAATGTAAAGCAAGCAATAGAATAAGATACATGAAACGCTATAATTAATGTACATAAAAAGTAAGAGAGATATCTGAAAACTTGAAATATATATATGGAAAGTAAGACTGTAAGTAAATATATAAGTGATTTAGAGCACAAGAAGGTTATGTAATCGGGATAGGTTTATACAAGATTATTCTAAGGTAACTCTATTATACGTGAGGGTATAACAGACATGCACATGATTACACTACTTTGGAATTAACCACATACTTCTACTCCCCCTTCCCCAATCAGTACACAAGGATCCATTCAAGTTACGTTATTGCACATGATAGTTTATACATGAAGCACATGTGAACATGAGAGTACATGAGAGCACATGAGTGTACATGAATAATGAGAGCACAAGGAGTACATGATGTTCGTGAAAAACACATGACATGAAGTACCCGATGCACCCAAGGGAGGTAACATCTCATAAAAAGATCCATATAGTACTAATCCGTGATAAGAACGTGACAACATCAAGTAAAGTAATCTAGAGCAAGAATATAAATCCTAGCAAGTATAAAACGAGCAGAGCATGAACTCGCCTGATAAACTAACAGCTGATATGTATAGATGTCCAAACTGGAGTCACAGAGTCCAATTTAAAGCAACACATGTTACAAAGAGTTCAATTATATGATAAATGAAGTGTATTATAAACTACATGATTCTAGGTCATTCTAAGTCAAAGTCAACTATTGGTCAACTCTAGTCAACCTTTAGTCAAACTAGGCTATCTAGGGTCAAACTTTTGTACTATGTCAACATTGGCCAACTATCTAGTCAAGCTAACTCATTGGTCAAATTAGTCAATATCTAGGGTTTAGTCAACTGAGTCAAACTTAGCCAATTGGGTCAATTCTAGCCAGACTATAATGTATAACAATGTAGGCTAAGATACTAAGTCACGTATATAGATATATACCATATATATACAGAACTAAATTTTTTTATAAAGACTATATATATACTATATTATATATATATATATAGCCTATCTTTGTTAAGGTTTCTGGTTTCGATTCCCATCACTGTTTGTAGGAACTGGGCTATCTCCCGTTCCAACCTCGCTGATTTCTTTTCAATAAATATATATATATATATATATATATATATATATATATATCATATAGATATATATATATATATATAATATATGTATAATATTTTATCCTATCATGCATCATGTAACCCTCATCTATAACCATATCCCCACCTCATATATACAAAACCCAAGTATATAACATATATATATCCTAGTATCACACACACACACACACACACACACACAC